>JANHFM010003745.1:73208-83332 GCA_032468115.1 Grayia smithii
GGAGGGAATGGAGATTTTGCAATATCCTTCCCCTGCCATGCCCACCAAGCCACGCCCACAGAACCGGTAGTAAAAAAAATTGAATTCCACCACTGCAGTATACCTAACAAAAATATTTCTGGTTTTAGGTCTGTATGTTGTTTTATCATTTTCTCTAGCCATGTATGTATTTTGGTCCAAAATTTTGGATGAAAATTCAGTGTAAAGCTTGATCTCCTCCTCCTTTGACTATTCTGGGGCAGGGGTCAGCAAAGTGCGGCTCTCGAGCCACATGTGGCTCTTTGGGCCCTCTCCTGCGGCTCCCTGTCGGATGATCCCACCATTGGGTGGCTCCAGGAGAGGGGAAAAAGAAAAAGAGAGATGAGAGGGAAGGAGGGAGGGAGATGAGAAAGGGAGAAGGAGAAAGATGAGAGAAAGAGGGAAAGGGAGAAAGATGAGAAAGAAAGATGAGAGAAAGAGAGAGGGAGAAATGAGAGAGGGAGGGAGAAAGATGAGAGAGGAGAAAGATGAGAGAGAGAGGGAGAATGATGAGGGAAGGAGGGAGGAAGAGAGAGAGGGGGAGAAAGAGAGGAGAAAGAGAAAGGGAGGAAGAAAGAGAGAGAGGGAGGGGGAGAGAGAGGGAGAAAGAGTTTAAAAGAAAATACGTGGAGCCACAAAACCTGGGTAGGCGTGGCTCGGAGGGTGTCATGTGACTGAGTGGGAGTGAGTGATGTCAAGTTGGCTACGCCCACCCAGGTTTTGTGGCTTCCGGTGCTTTGTTTTCTATGGGAAACGGGCCCAAGTGGCTCTTTAAGTGTTTAAGATTGCAGACCCCTGCCATAGTATCAAACACAACGTCTGTGGGCCAGATTCTGGCCTGTGATGTGGTTGGATCTGGCCCATGGGGCCCTCCTGAAAAATGTAGGGGCCGTCCCACATCGCTTCGGACCATTCTACCCAATGCAAAGAGGAAACATTGGGTCAACATGGATTCAGCCAGATCTACCCAGTGCGAAGAGGAAACATTCCAGCAGTTTGGGGAGTGGCATCAAGCTGGCTATGCCCACCCAGTGGGCCACTCACCCAGTCGGCCAGGCCCATTGAGTGGCATCAAGCTGGCCACACCCACCCATTCAGCCATACCCATCCAGCCCCCCGAGATCAACCACAGCCCTGAGGAAATTAAGTTTGACACCCCTAACCATAGACATTAGCTGGTTGGTTGCCAAGATTTCTTGCATAAGGAACTCAAATCTATTCAGTTTGGAGGATCAATCTACTTACAGACCTTAGGATCTCAATTCATTTTTTTTTCAATTCATTTGGCTTCTTTTGCCAAACCTACAACCCAGCTCCAGTGTGCCATACAGTCTTTTCATTCAAAACAAGAAAAATCTTTCCATCCTATATTGTTGATTTTTCTCCCCCATTTTGAGGGGTGTTGTCTATGTGGGGAGACTTACTTCTATCAAAATCAGTTCTTCTGTGTTTTTATTTTTATTAAGGGAACTTCCAAGTCTACCAGTTGGAAATAACTGAAATCTGCTTGAGTCTAGTGGTTAAAAGAAATAGAAGTCTGGCTTTTGCATCTACCCAAGAGCACCAAACTCATGCCACCTGTGTTTTAAGGATTTTGATTACTATCAAATGTTTGTCCCTCCATAAGTCTCCATTGTTCTCTCCTTCTGAATAAGATTGTTCCTACACAAAAGCTAAGCTCACTTCAACTACTCCACTATTTGGAGAAATAGAAAGCATTGCTCAGAAGATACTGGAGCGAGCTTTAGAGGTAATGCTTTTCCAGCCCTACAAACAGGAAACCGATAATTGCTACTGGCTAAGCCTTTATTCTTTTTTGTTCTTTTTTGTTCTTTTTAATTCTTTTTATTTTTATTGTTTTTAACTTGTTTTTTAAACTGTTAAATTTTATTGTGTCGCTGTGTTTTCTGTTGTGAACCCCCTGGAGTCCTTCGGGAGTTGGGCGGCATATAAATTAAATTAAATCAATCAATTAATCAATAAATTTGTGCACAGGCTCTCCAAACTGAAGCTCGCACCTTCTCTTTGAGCAGGAATTATGAATCTGGAATTATTCCCATGGATTCAGTGATACAGTATTCTATCTGATCCCAAGAGTCCAATATCATAAACAGGTCATACAACTACCTGTCTGTGGAGCAGAGCCTCTGAAACTCTAGAATCATTTGGATGAAAGTAGCCATTCCACCATCCTTATTCCTATGTCACAACTAGTGCCACATTCAAGATTCATATTCTCTGAGCAGGTCAGACTCTCCTCCCCTGACTGCCTACCCAGAGTTTGTTAAACATGTTAGATTATCCCCCTTCTTTCAAGGTTATATGAGAAGAGCTTTAGTATAGGCTTAGTATTAAGCAACAATAGCTGGAGACCAGGACCACAAAGTGTCCAATTCCAGGCTCTAAAACTGAATTGAGTGGCTAGAAGATAGAATTGGTATTAAACATGAATATGTCTTCCTCTTGAGGAGCCTGCCCACTATTTCCTGCTATAATTTCTTTTACCCATAAGACAGAGATGTTCTACCTGCCCTATCCCTTCCCTTGAACTTATTTTCCCCATCCTGTGGCATTTCCCACCGTATTCAAGGTCTCCACAACCACATGATACTACATCTCATCAGCTAGCTGGCCTACAGACATCCTCCAAGCTGCTCTCACCTAATTCAGTAATTCCTCAGTTCCTATCAGACCATCCATTTCCTTCTGTAGATACTCATCTCCTCTTCTTTGAAATACATTCTTCCCAGGAATATCAAGGCCAGGGATAAAGAATCCAAAACTTCTGAACCCATGAACCCTGATGGAATACACTGAGCATCACTGTTCCCACCAGCTCTCACTTGGAAAGAATCAGGTAGTTTCTGTCTGCCCTTAACCAGTCACAAAACAACATCCATATCCATCAACTCCAACCACAATTCAAGTTCTCCTTGTCTGATTATTCTATTGCTATGGAAGTTATGCCAAGAGTGCCACCCAAAAAAGTGAATAAAACCAGCAGCTGATCCCTATTACGATGTCCAAAATGAGACAGAAGACGATGACCACTTACCAATCAGCTTGTTCGTAACAGAAGAAAAGAAAGAAGAGTGCGAAGGATTAAGCCAGCTTCACTGTTGGTTTAATCCTACTCCCTTTTCTATTCTTTAGTGTTACCGTCATTCTCTGCTCTGGGAAGGCCAGGCACATCTGAACAGCTCTCACCATTGCCATCTTGCTAGTTGCTACTGCTACCACTTCTTAGATGCTGCTGTTAATGTCAGTTATGTATGTAGAGTTGCACTGGAAAAAATGAATTTCAAGCCATTAAGAAACAAGAAAAGGGAAAATGAAGTCAGAGAAAGTAACAACTAGAAGCTTTTCTTCCCCAAATATTTTAGTTCGCTAAATAATCTAGTATCAAGGAAAATATTAATGCAAGGGGCAGTTTGAACAGTTTTAAAGCTGGTGATTGTTCTTGTTCACAATGCTCTTTTTTCCTACCTAAGTCCCTTCTGAGCTACTATTTCAGTTGTGAATACCAAAAAGATAATAGTAATAATGGAGCAGTAATAACATTAATGTCTGGATATATGAAAAATCAGTTCCACAATATTATTTTGAAAAATATCCTTTTAAAAATAAAAATAATATAAAATAGGCATTTCTTGCATTCAATCTTTTCTTCCACCTCCTCCATCTTCCCAATTTCTTATTCCTCAGTTATCAAAACTGGACAAATGAACTTTCTCAACTGTATTTTTCCCACTTTCATTGCATTTTCCTTACCTTTTCTCAGATTTTACCCTTTCATTTCTAAGATCCTCTCTGGTGTATCATGTGAAAGATGAAAGTAAAGAGAATTGGTTGCTGCTTCCTTTTTTGACTCCTACAAGGTTCACAATCCCAGATGGTAATCAGCAATTCTCCTTTGTTTTTCAGCAAAGCCCTTGCAATCACACTTTCTTCTAAAGGCCATCCTCCAGAGACCTGTCTAAGATACTTGTGAACAGTCAAGCCTGCCTGAGAAGGTGATAAGGTGAGCAGCTGTGATAATGGATTAGAAAATGACAGGACCAGTCATGAAATATTGCAGAGCTTTAAGCAGAGCTTGGACTGTACTGTGTTTATTAAATCTAATTGTTTTTGTAATCATGGGTGGGCAGCTGCTACTTTTAAGAAATCTTATTCTTTATTGGTTTTCTTATTGAAAAGTCTCTGACCCTGAGTTATCCACAGCCAATCAAGATGGAGTTGAAATACTTAACTTGTGATTTTAGAAAGAATAATGACTCATAAAAACCAACTTTTTGAAAAAGAATTGCCATTTTCTGTATTTCTGTTCCTTCTAAGACAAGCAAGCAAAAGACAGATGATTGTCAAAATAATATTACTCAGAGACTTTTCCGCAACTTTTAAGAAATGCTTAAATATATAATAAACATTACTGTTTCTAACTCACACATACATGTATACAAGGTGAAGTTTCAAATACAAATACAAATTCAAATACAAATACTTAGTTTCATTAGTTTTTTCATATTTTAATCAAACTGTATCTCAAAACTGTTTCAGAGAATAAAATAGCACAAACGAATATTCAGTAGGTGCAACAGAAGCAGCATGCAAAATATATTAAGGCCTTTGATATAGATCAGGCAAGTTGGCTGAGCAATTAAAGCCCTTTAACACTTTATCAGATGAGCCCACCCATCTTAACTATGATGCTTCTTGTGTGGCTCTCAAAATTAAAAGCAATGAGCTTTCTACAGTCAGAACATGATAGACTCAAATAAAACCTGGTACATTAAAGACTTGTTTAAAAGGAAGGGACAGAGACTGGAATCATTGATCTATTCGAGAAGTCACTGGTGTGGATATAGAAAATACATTTTAATGTCAAAATCAACACAACTGAGCAAGATCAAAGAAGCAAGAACTAGAAATATTTCAGTAAAGTTTCTTTAATGCTGTTAATGGGTAAATACAGCAGAATCATAGCATGCTAGAGGAATTTCCCAGCTTCTTTGTTAGTGACTTAATTAAGCCTCTTGAGATTTGAAATGCTTCTTCCAAGGTGTCTTTTGTCTTCTCCTTGACTAAGTTGGAGAAGGTGTCTTTTCCTTGACTAAGTTGCTGATTTTGAGGTAAGCTAGCAACCAACCAACTCAACAGCTATCTCTTGATTCATGATGTTTATGTTCTCTTTCACTCCTTTCCCTATCTCTACGCAATCTCTCACACCCTGCCACTTTTGTTCAGCAGTTTTCCTTAACTTGGTAGACGTTGCCAAGATTGCTATCTAATACACTCCAAAGTACTCATGGTTAAAGAACTGTTGCAAACTCACATTAGAGTTAAAGGGAAAGGATGATTCAGAATATGGGGAAAATGGTATGAATGGATAGATAATAGAAATAAGGAATGGAAATGTATATAAAGGAATAGAATGTTTAAAAACAGAATGTATACAATGTATTGAATATTGATACTAATTGTATGAATAATGTCACAGATCTGTTAAATATGTAACAGAGATATGTAAAGAGAAAAAGTGCAATAAAAAAATCCTGTTGCAAGATATATATCATGCCCATAGACTCTATGGACAGATAGACCTTGATAACAGCATTTGGACCAGAATTTCCATCACTAAGCTAGGTGGTTGTAAAGCACAACTGTGTCACTTAGTGATGGGACTTAATGAAGTACTTAATTTAATTCAGGAAGTATATAAAATTGCACATAATTATTTTTCAATTGATAATTCAATTATTGAAAATAAATTATTAATTGGAATAGATTATAATATTTAATTATGATTATTAATGAATATGATTAATAGATCTGAATAGAAGAAAGAAAAATTGAGGAATTTCACTGTATTCCAGACCTTACCTTGTGTTTGGAAGTGTGCTCTTGAAAACATGATTCAAAAGTCTGTTCAACCTTTTGCCACCAAAATCTTGGCCAGTCCTGTAACATAAATCTTGTGATTTCAAATCTGTCTTGACTTCTGGCAACTGCCCAGACAAGTCTCTGAAAGGTGTTTTTTTGGGGGGGCTGGGGGGGGGGAGCAACATTTTTGAAGCAGTTTGCTGAATTATTTTTTTTTTTTTTACAAAAATAGAACTTTTCAGAATTATTTTATAAATATGAAAGTAACAATTTATACTCTGGTATTACAACAGCATGCTATAGGTTTTTCAATGTATGCTAGATTTTTTAAAAGAATATTTCAGGTTAAGGAATTGCTCTGTAGATTTATTTCTCAGATATTTGTAGAGATTTTCATTTCAAACTCTGATCACATTACACAGGATGATCCTATAAAGTTAATTATTGGGTTAATTTCATTAAGCATATATTTTATTTTTAAAATAATATTAAAATAAATATTGATTAGTATGTGAGTATATTGAATGCATATATTCTATACAACCATAGATTTAAATTTCAGGGTTAATCAAGTTTCTCTGGAAAAATGCATAAGTTCTGTTTGGAACGCATTGCTGGGAATGTAACATTATTCACACTGGAAAATTTAATACTGATTGACATTTAGATTACTTAAATATCTGAATGACTTTTATGCCCTTTGGTTAAAGTTAAGTCTTTGATAGGCTCATGAGAGACATATATCACTTAGTTGCCACCTCTGACCCTTAGAATATTTTCTTGGCTGTGATCCTGAATTATTTTCTATGCTTCATTAAAACATGTGCATTAACAGATGTAACAGATGGCAAGGAAATATGTTTCCTTTCCCTGTGGACAGTGACATTTTTCCCCCCTGTTATTGTTTGTTTGGGTTTCCCCTCCTCTCCTCCTACAAGACTGGAAGTTGAGAAGAGACAGTTCAAGAGAGCAGAAACCAGAAAAGGAGAAGTCAAAATTAAGAACAGCAAAGCATGAGTATAAAAAGAAGCAGTTTGCTAGTACATCAGATTCTACCTTCTGAAGAGGCTAATCCTTATAGGCACTTTGTGACAGTACAAGAAGAAAAACAGTATCTTTTATTTCCAACACATGTGACCTCTATCCTCTTGACCTTTTTGGTCTACTGCATTTCAGAGTCTTTGCCTCTGGTTTCAGACATTTTGTATTTTGCTTTGGGTTTTTTTTTTCCTTCCTCTTTCTCACTCTCTTTCTTCCCTGTGATGTTTCAGGGAATACGCTTTTGATACATTTTGATCTCCTTTTTTCTTGGTGACCTCAGCTACACCGGTGAGCAGGATACAGGGGATGTACCATCCATTATTTATGAAAAACCCTTATATCATTTTAGAACTCTCTTTTTTGTGAAATGATTTCGGCTTGTCTTTACTTCTATCTTATTTACTTCAAAAAGTTACCTGAGACATTTCTGAAGACAGAAGTTATTGTAATTGGCTGTAATAAGCAATCTGTTGCAAGTTTGCCCTTCTTGGTCACTTGTTCATCTTGAATTTAATTTGCATGAAAAGAATAAATATATATTCAAATCCCATTGCAGTAGTCTACAGCACTTATATGCCCAAAATATTTTGAAGTAAATATTTAATAAAATAAAATAAAATAATAAGGCAAGGCAAATGGTTAGTCTCTTTAAGATCACCAAATGTGGTTATACTTCTCTGTTTTTTTTCCTGAAATCCAGAAAGGTTTTAGATAAAAATATTAAAATATTGTGAGATCTCAGCAATGAGATTGCTGCAATTTCCCCATTTAAAAATTACTTCCTTTTGTTTTTTGGTGCCTGAACTAACATATAAAATTACATTTAGGCCTATCTTACTGCTCCCCTAGTTTTTAATAATAAAACACACAAAAAAAAGGAGAAAGTTGGATCATGGAGATACTTTCCAATTCACTTTGTTAAGTAATTAAGGGACATAGAGGATTCTCTGTTGTTCGTTGTTTTATACAGTATATACAATACAGATATACCGTTGTAGCATATCAGCAAACATTTCCATAATTTTTAGCTGACAATATGAGACAATAATGTGTGAAATTTCACCATTCAGAATCTTCCTGTGTAAAATACCATATTATTCCATTCAAAGAATTAGCTTTATCCTCCAAAGTACATACCACAAGACAGAACTTCTCAACATTTTCAGAAATGTGTAATATAATTTCTTACTCTTATAGTTGCTGCAATAGACAGATATTGCTTATCATCAGATGTGCTGCAAACTCCCTTTGAAGAAGCAGCAGCCAGCTCAGTTTAAGGATCTATTTGCTTTGTTTTTGACAAGGCAACATAATGCACTCCAGAGGATATGATTATCTCTTGCTTATGGAAGATAGCCAGCACAAAGCAATGTCATGCCTACTTAATATTTCCCTTTAGTTTGGAAACTGATTCAGTGACTTAATCTACTTCAGAGTATGGTTTGAGTGAAGAGTTACCTTTAAAAGTAACAGGAACTGTTGCCTTTCAAGAAAGAGAATAATAAGGTAGGCCCACAGGAAGAGGACAATAACAATAATTGTAGAAAAATCATTATAAACAATGTTCGTAGCTAATTTGAAACTTATGCAGTTCCCAATATAATGTCTCCCAAATCCACATTTAATGTTGGAATCTTAAGATAACCTTTATTGTCATTTTTTACTGTGAGCACACTGGCCCACATTAAAAATGAAATTGAAATGAAACATACTATATACATACATATAAATACATACCTACACCCATACACACACATATTCAAAATGGATATATATACATACATACATACATAAACAGGTCATGAAGAGGATGTGTAGCATCCCAGACAATACTGTGGACCCTGCTCAAGCATCGCTTATATGTTATGTCTTGAAATTAGAAGCATTATTGGGTAGATATTCAAAGCATTATTTAAAATATCTGGTCTTTTTTAAAGAGTTAAACATTAAGAAATATTATGGAATTCACCATTGAAATCAAGTTATAATATCTTTGTGTTCTGAGATCATAAGAATATTGCAAAATGCTTTTCTGTCCTTATCTTTATAAATTTAAAATTGAAATGCTACTTTGAACAGTAACAAAACAGTGTGTTGTAAGGGTCTTTGTATATGCTATACCTTAAATTGTGTTCTCAGATGTTTGGAGTAGTTTTTTAATATATTGTAATTTTTCTTTTTGGGGAATTCTGATCAGTGATAATAAATTATGGTTAACAAACTAATATTACAATATTTTATTTGTAGGGATGCTAATAAAATGGCTTTGTGACATGGTCCTCTTTA
Source organism: Grayia smithii (assembly GCA_032468115.1). NCBI lineage: Eukaryota > Metazoa > Chordata > Lepidosauria > Squamata > Grayiidae > Grayia > Grayia smithii. The sequence goes on from JANHFM010003745.1 coordinate 82,434, forward strand.
ATTTTTTTTTTTAATTCCATTTATACCCCGCCCTTCTCCGGAGACTCAGGGCGGCTTAAAACTTTTTTTTTTTTTTGAGCACAACTTAATGCAGTAGATACAGGTAGAAATTCCAATCATAGCATTGTAGCATTCAAAATTGTGATTGGCTGATTTTGTTAAACAACTGCAAATGATTATGGAGTTGTACAGCATGATGTTAATGGTGCACATTATGGTATTTAAGTATTACGGTAGTCCTTTCTAGTGCCCTTCATTTGTAAATTCTGCAGTAAATCCTTGGTTAAAAAGGCTACATTATAGGCAGATTAGATAACAATCAATGGAAAAAATAATATTGTACTGTCAATGTTCTATTCTGCAAATATCTTATCTCATACAACAGTATTTGTATTACCATACACTGTTAGATTATTGATCTAAATAAACAAAACCATAATCCAACTTCAGAGAAGGCTTTGTTAATGATTGTACCTTAGTGTCTAAGCCACAAATTGAAATTTAAGCCCGGGAGCAAATATGCATACATTTACAGACAAATTGTGTGTGTGTGTGTGTGTGTGTGTGTGTGTGTGTGTTGGTGGGTGGTTGGGTGGCTAGGTATGAATCAATTCCTATATTTTGCAACATCCAGATCTTCTGCAAATAAAGCAACAACTTTTTTTGTCTGAAATAAATCATTTAATCCAGCTATATCATGTTTGTCAATTTCTGCTTTAAAAAGTTCTTCAGTATAGGATTAAATGTCTGGAAAACTGAGATTTACTGCTATGCCTGGTTGGTGTAAAGCAGTGTTTCTCAACCTTGGCCACTGGAAGATGTGTGGACTTCAATTCCCAGAATTACCCAGCCAGCTCTTCTGGAGTTGTAGTCCACACATCTTCCAGCGGCCAAGGTTG
>JANHFM010003745.1:86937-97603 GCA_032468115.1 Grayia smithii
AAAATATCAATTAAAATACTACAAAACTAAAAACGCAGGCCACTCAGCTGATCTTATTAAAAAGCCATGTTTTCAGATTATAATAATATATAATATGTATAAGACAAACTATACCTTACTATTATTAGCAAAGATAAGTATTTTTATATTTTTCTCCTATACTGTTGCCACTTTTTGCATATATAACCTACACTGTAATAAAAAATGTTTTAATAATGCACATAATGCAATGTTTTATTTGGCATAATTCTTACATAAATGAACAATATCTTACATTAAAATCTGAATTAAGGGAAACTTTTTCATATTGTATATAGAATACTACAAAGACAAGGCATCAATATGTAAATACGTTTTAGAGAAAGCTATGCAGCATAGCATTGCCGACTTCTCTTTCATTAAACAAAGTTCAGTGTAACTAGCTGTCATTAATTAAATGTTAGGGAAGAGAAAATATAAGACAACATCTTACCAATGTTCTGATATTTCTCAGTCTACCACTGCCCAGCTGTTTCTCTCAAAGCACAAGAACATTTTTCTGTGCAAATAGGTATATATTATTTTAACAACTTGCACTTTTACATTTTTATGCATTTTTGTTCACTTTCTATTTTTATTTTGGTTTTCTGAAAAGAACTGCCACATATTATTGTAAAGGAGTCCCTGCAGATTTTACTCCACTTGTTGTTTCCAACTATAAGGGGACAGTGCTCATCTCTGTTTCAAAACCATTGAGCCAGCACTGTCTGAAGATATTTCCATGGCCAGCATGACATCACAGAGCACTGTTATCTTCTCACTAAAATGGTACCTATTTATCTATTTGCATTTACCTGCTTTTGAACTGCCAGGTTGGAAGGAGCTGGGGCAAGGACTGGATCTCACCCTGTCTCATGGAGCTTGGGTCTCGAAACCGAGCTTCTAGCTTTCCAGCCAACAAGCCTGTCTTAAACACTGAATCACCTTACTGCCCTTATATTATTGTAAAAGAATTTTAAATGAATATAACATATACAACCAGCTAGGAGATGATCTTTCTATTTCTCCGTGTGCTGTAAAGAAAATCTTAAATCATTCAGTGTTGCAGGCATAGCCTGTGCATCACCATGAGCCAGAGTTATTGTTAACATCCCACCCTCTTTTGCTAGGGCTATAGAAGATGAAGGACTTTTTCTTGGCTAAGCACATTTTTTTAATTCAGCCTTTCAAATTGCTTAATATATTTATAAATAAATTATTGTTCTAAGACTTATATTTCCAATTATTTTATATTAAGTTTCTTCTGAACTCAAACCAGCTTAATTTTAACAAAGCTATAAGTTATTTGTCTTGTAGTTAACTATTTTGAATAGCTCTATTATTTAATGGAATGAGTTGTACAAATAATGATGATAATCAGGCTATAAAATACACAAAAATGAGAATCCAACTTTATTTTCTGCTTGACTTTTTAAGAAATGTGCATTAGCTTTAACGTAGTGGGATAGTATTCAACAGTCTTTTTAAACCAACAAGGCTTTAGTCGAAAATATATTCACCCAAATAATTGGTAGTTATAAAGCAGGTGATACATACTGCTTTCATTTTTCATAGGATTATCACTCCATTGGAACATGTATAATATCTAAGTTCCATAAATATCTAAGAAGCAGAGATGCTTTTGGCTAATTAAAATAGAGACACCTTCATTTGTTTGCTACTTTTTTCAATGAATAAAATCTTTTCACTGGATCAATCTATGTTTTTTCATATGCAGGATGGTTACTCTGCCAGGTTATGTGCTCCCACTCCTTCAGTGTCCCTCCACATATGCACGTATGGCAAGAGTTCTACAGGCCCTCAAAAAGCACTCCTGTTGCACAAGTCCAGATTCCAAGCTCAATACAGCAAGAGACACTCAATAACCAAATCCAATGGGCACACACAAAGTCCAGGAAAGCAGTCCATGAATCAAACAGGCCAGGATACAAGGCACAAGCACAGAACTGGGCATGTTGCTCTAGCAACATTCAAGTCTTCAGTGTGGGGTTAAGTAGGTAATGCCAGGGCAGCCCTTCATGAGATGTGAGATTGCCACCTCATGAGTAGTCTAGCTGACTGGCATTGTGACTGTCTTCTCGTTGCTCTATGTATCCTTGGATCAGGAGGAGATGTAGACTCTACTTCCTCCTCTTTATTAACTGCTGCTCCCAGTCCTCTCCTGGAGCCTCATCACCTCCCTCAGCCTGTCACTCGTCGTATCGACCTAGTTGAGGTTTCTGCATCAGACTAGCAGTCTCTGAGCCCTGATCTTGACCAATACTTGGCTCCATGCTTTCCTCTGCAGGCTCAAACTCACCCTCATCCTTTGAACTCGCATCTGGATAGGGGTCCGGTGGCAGATCAATGACAGGTTAGTTTGATGGCTTTCCTGAAATAACAAGAATTCTAAATTTTAGATAACTGGTTCTATTTGGAACCTGTTTAAACAAACAAATAAATAAATCACACACATTCAAGAAGTGCTTGTTTCATAGTAAGCAAGAAATCTCAGTTAAATTTGCATTAAATTAAGATGTTCAGATATAACATCTAGGTCTCTCTTGATTTTAATATACCGCTTCTCTTGAGTGCCTTACACTCAAATGCAAACATTCTATTAATGGATGTTTCCTTTTTTTAAAAAAAATATTTAGGCTTATGAATATTCACTTGATTGGTATATCCATTTCTGTTTGCAGAACTGATGTTTTTATCTTTTTATGCTTTTCTACTTGAACTTGACTGCTTATAGTTTGAAAAAGTCATGTTCAAAAAGTCATTGTTCTTTGTGCTACTAAATTACCAGATTCACTTTGAATTCACGTGACAATAAAGGCATTATAATGAAAAATGAAACAAAGTCTGTCAACTTTACCCTCTGACACACATTTTAAGCATCAAAAGTTGCACTTGAAGATCTTTATGGGATGGGAAATTGGAAACACAACAGTGAATTTCTTTCCTCCTCTATTTATACTGTATGTCACATTTAAAGCTACCAGTTTCACAGAGAGAGTGGAAAAAATAATACACATTTATCTTCTTCAAAATATACATCTTCATCCAATGTATTATTAATACTATCAAATAATGGTCATAAAATCATAAAGATATGTCTGATTGTATAGTCGGGTCCCTTACCCCCAAGTTATTTACATCATCTTTCTGAGCTGTTGTGAAATGTTTATTGATATAAAGTAGCAACTTAGGAAAGATTTAGCACATTTAATACCCATAATTGTATCATAGTTAACATTCATTCTATTCAAAACTATGGATTAAATACCCTGTTTTCCCCAAAATAAGACATTCCTTGATAATAAGCCCAATTGGGCTTTTGAGTGCATAGCAATAAGGCCAAGCACTTATTTCAGGGTTCAAAAAAATATAAGACAGGGTCTTATTTTCGGGGAAACATGGTAGTTTCTCTTTAAAAGTGTACAATTAATCTTGGTAGTATATACATACCTACAGGCATCTGGATGTTAATTTTTTAATTTGAATAGCCACTACCTGCTTCAAATCAATTCTAGGTGACTCATAGCATAAAAACAAAGAACAAATATGCAATTGAAAGTAGGGTGTATAACGGGAAACAAAAGGGTGGATCTGGCCAATAACAAATATTCACAAGAGGCTCCAACAATGCTATCAAAGGCTGGGAGAAGACAGGTCTTTAAGGTCCTCTGGAATGCAATCAGAGTTGAGCCACTCAGATCTCAGGAAGAATTGTATTTATTTTCATCGATATTGCCCTTCAAGCCCCAAAAATACAGGAAAGAACTAATTAAGTGGTAAGGGGACCTTTTCCTCCTTGGATTCAAAGCAAACTGACATCACCCAGAAACCCAGCCCATAACTAGAAAAATGCACAGAAGACCATCTTGAACAAATTTAGAAAGTGTATCGGTGGAATGTGATTTGGTAAGTCAGTTATGACAAAATAGCAAAGGAGCCATAGATTTTCCAGAAAAGATATTTTATAAAATAATTGGCAAAATAGAAGTCATCAAGGAAAAGAAAGAAGAAAAACTAGGATTAATAAGATAGCAATGAACCATGTCTAGTTTGCCTTCAGCATTTTGGAAAAAAGGGTGTTGGAAAGAAGAAATACTAGGGATAAAAAAATTGTTAAATATTTAATCAAGTATATAATTGTAGTTCTTACGTATGATCTATCTAAGTGAGGTATCATGAGAACACTGAGTGTTGGATTAGAACCAAATTCAGTCCCAGTTAAAATCTCCACTTGTCCATGAAGTTTGTTGAGTGATCTTCGGCCAGTCGTTATCAATAACCCCAGCTGTTATGTTGTGAGGATAAAATAAAGCATTGTATAAAGGAAATACTAGAACTAATAATTTAGAGATTTGTATAGAAATGTTAATGACATATTGAAAAATAGAACTGAAATGAATGCTATGAATATTAATGGTCAGTAAAAAAAAATGAACGGAAGTTAACTATGCTATCAGAATACCAACAAATGTAATATCACAGATGTAGATGGTGTAACTGGACAACTTGATGCAATTTGCTCAAGCAGTTGTGATGTGTCTTATTTAATATATTTAATAAGAGTGCATCTGGGCTTCATAATTATAATTATAAAATTACCATAAAAATTATAAAAATGCCATCATGGGTCTTATAGGAAGACTGAATGCAAAAATTATAAGGAAAATTGTTGAAGATTCCTGGGAAAGAATTCTGCCTGAAAGTGAACACATCTGGGAAATAGAATACAATTATATGCCAGGCAGAGTGGTTTGTGTAGACCTCAGTTTTGTTTTTTACTAGGTCGTTAAGAAGTATATGAATGGGAGAAAGTAAGTTGAGAGCGTGCAGTTCTTTTTTTAAAAAAAAATTCAACAGAGCATATGAATAATGAGTAGGTTTCAAATTTGGAACTGATTGCACTAATAAGGATTTGAAGGTTGTTTTCTGTGCTATAAAAGTAGTATATAATGAAAACAACATGTAACATAATTGGAATCCTTAATGAATGGCTCAACACTGAGCAGGGAGTGATATTTTAGTATCTTCATTTTCTGTTCTAAAGCTGATTACTGTACCTGTTGTCATTAGTTTGGCCTTCTTCATATTTAATCTTAGAGCCAGTTTTTCATTGTGCTCCTTGACTTTCATTTATTCAAACTTGATGTTCATTTGCATTTCCAGCTATCAGAGTAGTGTCATCAGCAGAGGGCAAGTTATTGATGTCTCTTCGTTGTGCTGTTGCTTACTCCAAAAGGAAATAGCATGCTAGCTATTAATGTATGGGTGAATATGGATTAAAAATAATCTTTCTCCAGTGAAAAACAAATTTAAATATAAATAACACTCACAACAGTCTATTTAGTTGTTTTGCAGAGAATTTTTTTAAAAGTACTGATGATTACTGCATTTCTACCTCACTAATATAAATTAAATATCTCTTTCAAAACTATACATTTCTCTTAGTACAGAAGATAATATGCTGAAGTGTTCCATGATTTATTTGAATGTGTAGAGGTGCACATTAGTTCTTAAAAACTTAAAATACAAAACAAGCAATACTTCTACTCTTAAAAGCATAATGGCTGTTTACCTTATACATTTTCATTCCTGTATAGATAGAGCTATAGAGAGAGATAGACCTGGTGGGGAGAGAGTGAATTTAGATTCTTTTAGAATATGATGATTACCACGCGGTTGTAAATGGTAAATATTTTACTGCAATTACTGCAGTCTCAGGGTCAACTGTGGATATAACATTATGGTTAGTAGTAAATGTTTATTCTTCCCTATATGATCATGAGCATATATGTAACTGGCATTTGAGGGTGAAACATAGGACCTAAAGATATTTTAGGGATTATATGAATCTGTTTTTAAACCATATATGACTGATACCCAAATCTCCAAATTGCTGCTCAAAAATACAATTTTTCTGTGACTCAGCATATGCTTTTTATTAACAAAGTTTATATGCCCACTTTGATAGATTCTGCTAGATCAGAACATAGAACAATCTATGCCTTTAGTCCTGTTGTGGCCCGTCAGTGACCTGTGCAGATTGTGGCTGATTCCGACAACGAGGAGGCTGGTGTGGTGCTGCACCAGCAGTCTGTGCAGCTGGTGCTTGAGCCAGACAGTGAGGAGGCTGGAGAAGATGTAGTGCCAGAGGCAGGGATTCAGCCAGGCCCTTCAGAACCTCCAGAAGCTCCTTTAAGTGAAGAGGATCCAGAAGTTGTGGCTTCTCCAACACTGGAGGTTTTAAAGAAGATATTGGACAGCTATTTGTCTGAAATGGTATCGGATCTCCTGCTTGAGCAGGGGATTGGACCAGAAGACTTCCAAGATTCCTTCCGTTATTCTTCTCTGTTATTAGGAGGACAAAACAATTTCTAGGCCATTGTGTTGAATGGTGGTGGCTGCTTCAGTGGCACTACAGAATACAGATGAATTCATGAATGAAGGCGAATATACGTGTCCCAGGATAATGTTGCAGGATCCAATCTGGGTCGGTTACCAGCTAATTGATGATGCTTTTTGAGAAGATAACTGATTTCCTCCTTTTCTTCTTTTTCTTTGTTCCGGGCAGGCCCCCAAATCAAGAAAGACATGTGGTGATTATTCCAAGTAGATTTCTTTATTGTTCCATATCTGTAGACAGAATCTTGCCAAACTGAAGTAGCTTACTACCTGCATCACACATGAGAAGGCGCTGTCTTCATCCTCTTTCTCCCACACAAACTATCTGAATTGAATTGCCTCTTACTCCTCTGGAATGCTTCTCCTCCCTCCTGGGAATCTGGCCTATTACATTCCACCACCTTTCCCATCTTTGCTCTTTTTTCTTTTCTTAATCTTTTAAAAACAAATTTGTTAACCACCCAGAATTGCTGGGAGTTTGGGCAGCATATACATTTAAAACAGGGGTGTCCGATCTTGGCAACTTTAAGACTTGTGGACTTCAGCTCCCAGAATTCTCCAGTCAGAATTCCCCCAGCCTTCATTTCTGGGAGTTGAAATCCACAAATCTTAACATTCTTTCACTGTCTCTTTTTTTTTTTAAACTTACCTGGCAGGGGAGATACCTTGATCACGAAGTCTTAACATTCTCAAGGTCAAACACCCCCTGTTCAAAATAATGATGATGTTAGTTGTGTATTATATATACCCAGTCAGCTGCAGTTCATATAATAATAAACCATGATCAAACATAAGGCAACATGTGAAGCTTGCCAATAAATGACTAGCTAAGTATATTTTCGAGTGATTGCTTGTCCCCCAGCGACATTGCATGACAGATAGAACAAGTCTGGCACAAAACATATTGCCTGAATATTGTATCTTTATTCATGAAACTCGCCTCCCCATACATACCTTTAAAATTGAAAGAGCTTTAATATAGTTGTGTGCCAGTTTTTATGAAACACTTAAAACCCCTCTGAGAGAAGAGGGGTGCAGGAATAAATGGCTATTAATAATAATATAAATGAAGAAAAGCACACTCAGATCACGGGCTCTTAAATTAATTATTCCCTGTTACAATATTAGAAATCGAAATGGAAGCTGCCTAAATGTGTAATAACCATGATAGTTTCTCTCCCTCTCTCTCCTCCCAATCCTTAATAAATTAATTATATTTCACATCTTCTCGTGAGCAAGGTTCTTCCTTTTTTCTCTCTCCCACATTATTTTTAAAATTAAAAGTGGCAATTATGTAAATCAAGAACCAGAAGAGTTTCTCAAAAGTGTTATACAATAGCATATCTCACATTCCAGTTATCTTATTAGAACAATTAAGCTTCTTCACAAGTTGCTCCTTTTGATTTCATAACAGTTCACCTAGCACAAGGGATTAATAGGAAACTGATATCACAATCCGAGGAAGACATATTGAAATGTCATCTACAGGTAGTCTAATTTAGCAACTGCTTTGTTTAATGACTGCAGTTACGATGGTGATGAAAAACTCATTTTATAACCAATCTTGCTCTTTGTCTATGGAGATTCTCAGTTATCCAGGTCCGAGAAGTGCTTTTTCAAGAGGCAACTGAAGTTTCTAAACTCCAAGTGGCCTCAATGACTCTCAGAAAAAAATGCTAATGACCAGATGACTGCAAGGAACATAAACCCTTCCATTCCCAACTATTCAATCAGAACTGAAGAAGCTTCTTGGATGAGAAGGGAAATGTCTTCAAGGAAAAATAAAGCCCAGTTGGCTCTTGAAAAAGTACCTTTGGGACAATCCTTGCTTTTTCTATAAAGCAAAGGAAACCTGAAGTAAGATCCTAAGCACAGCTGTAGTTTCATTAAACAACTTCCTTGCTTAATGACCGAGTTGCCAGTGCCAATTGTAGTCACTAAACAAGGGCTACTGCAGGGTTGAAATTCAGCAGGTTCTGGAGACCCAGTAGCAGAAATTTTGAGTCATTTGTGGAGAACCGGCAAATACCAGCACTGGCTGGCCCCAAAGTGGGATGGGAATGGAGATTTTGCAATATCCTTCCCCCAGAAGTGGGGTGGGAATGGAGATTTTGCAGTATCCTTCCCCTGCCGTGCCCACCAAGCCACAACACACCCACCAAGCCACGCCCACAGAACAGGTAGTAAAAAAAATTGGATTTCACCACTGGATATAACCATTAGTAATGTTCTCAAATCCATTTCATTAATGGGTTAGTCCATTTCATCGCAGGTGAAAGTACCATTATATTTTTTGAAACAATTGAAGAAAATTCATGCAATTTTCTAGTATAGGCATTTTCCATGCAATTTTTTAAAAATCTGTATTTTAATATACTCTCTTTCACAAAGGAATTTTATTCATGGCCATAAAAGGCTATTCTGATGAGAAAAGAATTGATTCATTATAATCATTCTGTGTTTTGTAAATGATTTGTGTGAGGTTAGCCAACGTTTTAGTGGTTCATCTCCTCCTCCTTTTCAGTGAATTAGGCCAGAATAATTTTCTACACGCATGTTGTGGCCTACAATGTTGTCAAACTTAGATTTGTTCATATTGGTGTGTGTGTCCTGGATTTAGGAGTTACTAATTACTCCAAATGATATGGTTGGTCTTCAATTTTTAGGAACACCACAAACAGGGTCCTAATTTCTTATTCTTACTGTTATGTTTAAAGAAAGAAAAAATTCCAGTGAGACTGGAACCAAAATAAGCATGGTTTTTTAAAAGCATCTTCTGCTTTTTCTTGACATTCCCATTGCTCTCGGGCTGCATATTTATTCCTTTAAAAAACGAAAGAAGATGCTATACTTATAAATATTGCTTAGAATCCCGGTTTTTACACTTTGGTGAAATAGTAACAAAAATCAGTACAGAACCAATGTGGCATTGTAGACAAAAGAGTTGGAAGTAAAAGTTTGGGAAGATGGGCTTGTTTATTTTCTGGATCAATCACTACCTCTTGTACTAACCCATTCTTCAAGACTGTTATAAGGATAAGATGAAGAATGAACTGATCCAGCGGTACAAACACACACACATTACTTAGAACTTTCCATTCTTCTGTACCACATGGCTGAAGCATCAAATTCTTCTTACCAAAAAGAAAGTCCCCGACAAAACCTTATGGGATGTTTGTAAGGTCACTTGCACATCGCCTATTTTTCCATTGCTCAATACCTGAGAAGCACTTTGCTGCCAATGTCTGATCATCTTCACATCTACTGATGTTAAAATGTAGAGCACATGCTTATAGTAGATGAGGTAGGTGAAAGGAGATGGGAGGCAGACAATGGGCAACAGACCACCAAGTAGTTCTGAAGAATTGCAGTGTTTCAGGATAAAAGCCAGGTCTGCTAGAATTAAACATATATCATAATAAAACCAGCAATACATAGATCTTTGGTGTTCATGAGATTTAGTCACATTAAGTAGCTAATTCTAAACTGTCATAAATAGACTATGTGGGCATGCCTAAGTCAACCATTTTAGGCTGTGAATAGGACAATCTGCCTAGATAGCTTTCTGCTCTATGTATCTGCATAACAATCTTATACCGAATTTTGTCAATGTCATATGGCAAGATTCGTGACATAATGAGCCTTCACAGCTCACTTCCATGTCTATTCATCTAATTTCTAACTGTGTTGATTTACATTCTCCTGAAGCTAATGAAATTATCCAGAAAACTATCCAGAGATAGTTCTTGCAACTACAGCTACCATTTTTAGAACTGAATTGGGAATAGGATGCAAGTATTATATGGCTGTGTTTTCTTGAATGGGTTAAAATTCATCTTCTTTTTTGTAAAAGTTTCCTTTTAAAACCTTCTTTTCACCACTTTCACCCACAAACTGCAAACTACAATGTTACATATTTTCTTTTTGACAGATTTTTTAAAATGTCTATTTTAAATGATTCCTAGAAGAAAAGTGATAGCAATAATTATAGCACTTATATACTACTTCACGGTGCTTTACAGCTCTCTCTAAGTGCTTTACAGAGTCAGCATATTGCCCCCCAAAATCTGGGTCCTCATTTCACAGCCCTCAGAATGATGGAGCGCTGAATCAACCTTGAGATGGTCAGGATCAAACTCCTGCCTATGGAATATTATTATTATTATTATTATTATTATTATTATTTATTGTATTTATATGCCACCCTTCTCCCGAAGGACTCGGGGCG
>JANHFM010003746.1:0-10060 GCA_032468115.1 Grayia smithii
CGCCCCGAGTCCTTCGGGAGATAGGGCGGCATATAAATGTGATAAATAAATAAATAAATAAATAAATAAATAAATAATAAACTTACACACAACATAATGCAATTTGTACTTTCGAATGAGACACTAGATACACTGAATAAGCTTAGCAATGACCAAAGACATTAAATAAAGCTCCGTTATTTAATGTAATACTACCTATGTATGATGCATCCCATTTACTTTAATATGGAGATCAATTTTATACTAACTGGAGCAATAATTTCCACCCTCTTCTGTAATCCACAATTTCTTTTATTTACTAATACAACCAGTCATGGTTGTATGTAATATAATAGTCATGGACAGACTAATTTATGAAATATAGAAATATAGTCCTCCCTCCCTCTTCCTCCCTTCCTTCCTTACCAAATATAATTCCTGATTTTAAAAAATCAGAATCCTTACATGTTTCTTTTTAATATGAATACATGATAGAAATATATGTATATAGAGATATACCAGTGTTTAGTATTTACTACTACATATCATTAATGTCACCATTTGTTAATGGGCCTTTTCCAGGCTGTATTCCACCTGTTAGTTCCTTTTTAATAGTCAACATAATCATCCTCAGGATCTTTTATACCTTGTCTTTGAATTCAAAGTACAGTATACAATTTATATCATGACAGATCCATAAAACAACTTTTTCCAAATTATTGAATACAAAGTTTAATATATATGTCATAGTTTATTGGCTCATCTATTGAGTTTTAGACTTCTAAAAATTTAAATAGTGATGAACTAGAACCACTGCATCTATACAGTAGTGTTCTAATAGGTGAGGATAAATAAATATCCACAGTCCTTGTTTTCCACACAAGACTACAATACTAGTAATAATTGGAATTGTTATTTTTCACACATCCCTCAGTATACTATTCCATTTTGGAAAAGTAATTTAAGTTTAGAGTTAATTTGGACTTGTTTCTCCTAAGTGGTGTTCCCACTTTGGAGAGTAAAAGACAATTTAGATCATGGGGAGCTTCCCATTTATGATACCTCTTCTCATTATTTCATTCATTTCAGTCATTATTTCATAGATGACAATACACTGTTATGCATTACATTTGGTATGAGCAATACGTGTCACGTTGGTTGCTTGCAGGTGCCAAAGTCCTTGCACAGTAAAAATTAAATGGCTAAATACCAAGAAAGACAAACATGATTTCCTGCCATTTTATGGCGGAAAGAAAAATAAGACGCATCAGTCTTCTTTTAGGCTTCACATCAAAGAGACAAAAAACCCAACTCTTTCAAAATATGTATGCATGCATGGCACTGACACATACTCACATGGAAAACTGAATTATCCCAAAACATATACGGTCACTTCCATGAGTGGATTACTCCACTTATTGCAGCTGTTGGCTGATCCCCCCACCAATAATACAAATATGTCTCAAAACATTAAAAGATTAGCCATCCAGTTTCATATGGTAACATCAAAGGCACATGAAAACAAAATATTTTGAGTTGGCACAGACAGATTAAATAACAAGGCATGAAATAAATATGGTCCATAAATCAGAGGGCTAAAAACAAGGGGAAAAAGCAGTAGCAGCCCAGTGGAACAAAATGGTGTCAATATTTTTTTTAAAAGGATAATGGTATTGATGTTATTGGTGATGCCACTATGCCTGTTTATTATGAGTATTTAAATTAGTTTAAACCACTTTGAATTTTTTAAAAAATAATGCAGCAGATCAATATTTTAAATAATAAAATATTGCTAATATGTGGTGTTTGTTTAACTCATATACACAATATAGTGTATACTCCTCACTTCTCACATATGCAATACAGTACTTTTAGAAGGAATATTGGCAAAAAAATATTCGGTACAGCCCTAATTGTAATCACTATTCCATTTTCCATTTACTGCTTCTGGATAACTGTTCACAGTAATTTGATTCACAGGAAACTTCACCTTTAAAATGAAATGGAAGGAAAAACATTAAGCATTTCTGCTTCTTTGAATGTGGACTGTAATGGGAGCACTTTTACAGGGGAATTCTACTTGGCAATTGTTTTATTTATAAATATTTATATTTAAATATTTATTTAAAAATATTTATTTACAAATATCCAAGCAAATCATAGTGAAAACAAAATGGCTAATTAACATGCATAAGATTCCCAAAGAATTGCAGAACGAGGACATCTGAACTGAAATCAAGTTAAACTCATCTGACTTGAAATGCAACATGCAATTTCTCTTTCCTTCTCTGCCATAGATATATTCCCTTCCCTTCTCTCCCCTCCCTCCCATTCCCTTCCCTATGTGTTTTAATATCTTTTAAGTTGCAAGGTAAAATCATTGTTTTTATGAAGCTGAAGTATCAGTTCTTTCCTGCTACAAAGTTTCCATAACCCTATAGACCAGTGTTAGCGAACCTTTTTAGCACTGAGTGCCGAAAAGGGAGCGCGTGGGCGCACATGAGGGCTACAACCCGGAAGAGGAGTTGCCTAAAGTGCATGCACACACCCGAAAATGAACTTTCAGTTTCAACCAGCTACTCTTCCGGGTTTCTGGCACATATGCGCATACACTGATCAGCTGGCCGGCGCACATGCTCACGCAGAAAAACGGAAGATCAGATCTTCTAGTTTCCTGCACGCACTGCCTCATGCAAAAAGGCCAGTTGCTCATTGCACACGCATGCATGCCAGAAACCCAAAAGAGGAACGGGCAACACCGCGCGTGCCAGGCGACATGGCTTCGTGTGCCACTTCAGGCACACGTGCCATAAGTTTGCTATCATGGCTATAAACCACATGTACAAACATCTAGGAAAGCAAAGGAAAATCACTTGCCTTTCAACAATGGATAAGAAGGGGAGAGGAATGATTAGATCAGATCGTATAGTGGCCATAGTCCAGAGTAAGCCCCAGCCCTGTTCCATTACTAACACATTGCAATCTGAAATGATATTTCTGAATCTGGCTTAAGAAACATAACACAGCAGAACAGAAACAAGCAGTGTGGAATGATCCAGTGAAACTAAATACTAGGAAAGGAAGAAAGGAAGCCAAAGAATCTGTAGCTTTATAGCAGGTGTAAGAAAGTGTATGTATGCCTGCTAAAGAATTGTCTGCAGAGAAATGGAAGGAGAGAAGGATAGTGAATGTGGAGTGGAGAGAATTCCGGAGGAACATAGCTGCAGCAGATCCAGCCTAACATGGGAAAGGAGGCAATGGTCAAGTGGGTGTTGAAGTTCAGCTGTGGTAAGTTTCCTGAAACAGAAAATTCATAGTGATATGCTTTATTTCTAGAAAGAGACTAAGTCAGAAGGCAAAAGAGGAAAGCTGTATAAAAAGGTGACAAATAAAATTTTCTTGGAAATGTTACCATTTCTGAATTCACAGCACTGCCTAACACATGTGGGACTCTTTGCAACTGAAATTTATTTTATTTATTTATTACAGTGGCTTCTATGCCAGTGGTAAGCATTCTGTTTAAACAATGCCTATAGATAGCTTGATCTTTAAGCATCTTTTCATAGGCACTATTGCAACAGCTTCAGCATTCATTCAGTCACCTAAATCTAAGCTTGCAAAAACAAACATCACTATTACAATGCCAAATGCCAGATACAACTGTCTATTCAATTCTCAAATTGAAATGCTGTCAAATGCTGTCTGGAAAAGCCAGATCCTAACTAGATTCTTGACCATCTAAATTGTGACTGGTGGTATTATTTACACAGGGTGAATTATTCACCCTGAGAATGAATGCCATGCTTCACAGGGAATGGGTATTATCTTTTTAAAAATATATAAAAATATAATATATATTTTTTCAACATTCAACATTCATTCTCTGTGAAGATCCCTGAGCAGGGATCCTAAGCTATTCTTTTCCATCAGCACAAATGTACTTTGACAATATTGATTGTTCTCATTTTATTTGTTTGTTTGCTTGCTTGCTTGCTTGTTTGTTTCCCGCCTTTATTATTTATAGAAATAACTCAAGGCAGCAAACATATCCAACACACCTTCCTCCTCCTATTTTCCATTAACAAGTGGGCCGCATTCTGCACCAGTTGGTTGGGTAGTCTCTGACCATGTAAATCAAGGTAGAGTACTCTGACCATAATATGACAAAGTCATGAGTGACTCTTAGTGAGTGTTCTATTCCAGAAAGGCCATCACTAATGAACCCGCTAAAACTGCATGAAAGTCTTCCTAGCCATAATTTCCATCTGTTCTTTTCCATCTGTGGGAACCATGAAAGTATTAAAATGCCCAAGTTGAGAACCAGCTAAATTTATGCTCTGTTGAATTTGGTTAGCCTGTGACCCACAAGTCATGCTATCTTTGGTGGACTGAAAGAATGAAAAATTCACACCTTTCAACCTTGAAAATGTAGTACAATGATAAGAATGATTACCTTCTATCTTTATTATTAATGATTTAGTAGTCAGGTGTTTTGTATCTTATTCAACCTTTTTCTTCTACATGCAAATTGAAGGCCTTCAAAATGCAATACAGAATGTTGATATGAAGATTAACTGGAATGCAAGAAATACACTTAGAAATTACTGTTTCTTAATAACTATTTCAGTAGTTAATTGGCTAAAAATATTACTTATTGCCTGTTACTTTTTACTACATGCCTTTGTCAAATGGTCTCCCAGAAATGCTTTCATGTGTCACTGAAAGGTCTCGCTGTCAATCAAAGAGCATACATGCAACACAAAATAATAAAGGTTGGAAAGAAAAAGGGAAGAAAAACAAGATTGACACTCCAGCAAAATCAAAGAAAGCTAGAGTTATTCATTGACATAGACATGTATAAAACATGGTTAAAAATAAAAAAACAAGATAAATTCAGTCACCTTCTCTGGAGTGTGCCACAAATGCATATAAATGTGTAAATTACTTCCCTCTTTACATTACATAAATTTTACTAAATTACACAATTATTTGACTAATAATCTGTATAAGGAGTTTATGTGTCTCTCTTGAGGTTATGGAAGCATTTTGTTCATTAGCAAGAAAAGTTATTGGTGTAATTTATTATAATTAATCCCTTATGCCCTGTGTTTAGAAAATGGTTTATGTTGGCTACACCCATTCTCCTGTGTGGCATCCTTTTTGAGCCATTTAAAAAAGGAATGCAGCACTGACCTTTCCCCAATCCAGTAAGGTTTCTTTTAGACGAAGCTTGTAATTGATTTGGAGCTTTTGAAATTGATTTTCCTAGTCTTGAGACATTTGGGTGGCAGTAAAAATGATGAGAGGCGGGGGAGGGGAGGAACAACAAGACCAATTTAACAAATACCAACATTTTTGTGAGACTAGAATTTTCCTCAAACCTGAATGCATGTGGTTGCATATAAATTGCTGAAGGGATGGTGGAATTGCTTTACAGGATTAATGGAGAGACAGATTTTGTGGGTAGACATTTGGACATTTGGTGTGCAGTTAAGAGTGAGGATTACAGTCTGCAACACTTTCTCCAAAGTTAGTCGCGGATAAGTAATGCATTATTACACAAGACATTCACAGATAGATATTTTAAGTTCTCACTTCCTTTCTCTATGGCTCTTTCGGTTAACAAATAATACAAATACTCTTAATGTGGGTATGTTAGATTAAATATCAGAAGTAACTTCAACTATGACGTAAGCCAAAACATACAGAAACCTTCATTTAATCATTCATAGGCTAATTAAATGAAAATGGAAAATGCTTCTGTTGAGTTCCAACTAATGTGGTCAATCTTGGCTGATCTTTAAAAAGCTAAGCAGGCTAGGCCACCAGGGAATCCCAGGTCTGAAGGCTAGACTGGGAAGTTGAAAAACATCCTGGAAGGTCATTCAAATTTAGGTAATGTTAATTTGCACAGTGAAATCTTCCCAGCATGTTCTTGCCAGAGAAATCATTTAATATCCTATAAATTTGCTTGAAATAGCGTGAAGGAATAAAAATAGGAAAAGCTCTTATAATAAATATAGTTTGGAGTAAAATTAATCTTAATCACATAGATCCAGTTAGTAAAATGAAAATTATAGGTGGTTCTCAACTTACAACAGTTCATTTAGGGACTGCTAAAAGCATTAAAAACAGTGGCTTATGATCATTTTTCACACTTATGACCATTGTAGCATCCCTGAGGTCATGTGATCAAATTTCAGACACTTGGAAACGAGTTTATATTTATGAGGTTGCAGTGTCCTGAGGTCATGTAATCACCTTTTGCAATTTTTTGATAAGCAAAGTCAATGGGAAACCAGATTCATTTAACAACTGTACCACTAACTTAACAATTGCAGTGATTCACTTAACAAATGGGGAAAGAAAGGTCATAAAATTGAGTAAAATACATTTAACAAATGTCTCACTTACCAACAGAAATTGCGGTCGTAAGTCAAAGACTACTGGTATATCTCCAACGAAAATGCTGTTGTAGACAGCTCTTTTCTATATAGGTAAAGGTAAAGGTTCTCCTCGCACATATGTGCTAGTTGTTCCCAACTCTAGGGGGCGGTGGTCATCTCTGTTTCAAAGTTGAAGAGCCAGCGCTGTCCGAAGATGTCTCTCTGGTCATGTGGCCGGCATGACTAAACGCCAAAGGTGCACGGAATGCTGTTACCTTCCCACCAAAGATGGTCTCTATTTTTCTACTTGCATTTTTACATGCTTTTGAACTGCTAGGTTGGCAGAAGCTGGGACAAGTTACGGGAGCTCACCCCATTACACGGCACTAGGGATTTGAACCGCTGAACTGTTGACCTTTCGATCAAGTTCAGCATCTTAGCCACAGAGCCACCGCATCCCTTCTTTTCTATATAGATGTAAATATATAAACAGGACATTGTTTGTTGTTGCATTAACCAGCTTTGGATTTCCTTTGAAATTCATAAAATGGATCAAGATATTATATGAGTTGTCTACATCTAAAATAAAGATTAATGGTTTGTTTTCTGCTACTTTCCCTTTATTTAGAGGAACTAGACAAGAATGTCCACTTTCACTTTTGTGCTATTAGACAACTATAAGGACATTTTATAGATAAAAAAGAATTATAGTTTATCATAACATTGTTTCCATCCAAGATAAAATTTAAAAGTGAAAACCTAAATACAAGCTAAAAATAAATAGTTTAGCAGCCTGAAGTTAAAAATAGGGGACATTAAAGCATAGAAAGCTTTTAGACTTTTAAAGACATTTCGGAGAAATTGCAAAAGCCCAATCTTCATCCATTTATCTGCCAAAAAAAAAAAAAGGCTACACATATACTAAAAATTGAAAATTCCTATCATGAGCAATAGATCTTGCTAGACTAAATGCCTTCTTACACTGTTGGTCCTCTTTATAATCTGGGAGGATTATAATATGAAATGTATTCTTGTCTGTTAAACGATACCAACATAGTGGTTGTTCCTTAAGATTTCAGCTCTCTCATCAAGTAAGAAAACGTTTGTTAGATATTGAGACAAGAGGTTTCCACCAAGGTCCTCCGTTTGGGTGGGAGAATATTGAATGCTGATTGGTTAATGTGTCTGACAGCCAACTATACAAGAGAGCTCTGTCAGCGAATGCTTTTGCTGGTTGCAGATAATTGTCTAATAAAGAGCTGTTGTTGAAGTCAGTCTCCCAGCCTTCCTTCACCCTATCTAACACTGGCAAATTCAATTCTTCTACTACAAATAGGAGTGGGGGATGTCCTTGCTATTCACCAGATAAACAGCCTTGACCCATTCACTCTTTTGGAGGCGGGTATGTGTGTCTTTGAACCAGTCTTAAAGTCTCAGTCACATCTGGAATACTGCATCCAGTTTTGGTCACCACATTATAAAAAAGATGTTGAGACCTTGGAAAAAGTGCAGAGAAGAGCATCTAAGATAATTAAAGGCCTGGAGACTAAAACATATGAAGAACAGTTGCAGGAATTGGGTTTGGCTAGTCTAGAGAAAAGAAGGAGTAGGGGGGACATGATAGTGTTCCAGTATTTGAGGGGTTGCCACAATGAAGAAGGGGTTAACTTATTTTCCAAAGTACAGAGGACAAGACAAGATACAATGGTTGGAAACTAATCAAGGAGAAAAGCAATTGCTTTTTACTCAAGCAAGGCTTGAGTAGGGGGCTGGACTAGAAGACCTCCAAGGTCCCTTCCAGCTTCCATTCCATTCCATTCCATTCTATCCTACTATTATGTCTTGAAGTGATGCGGTGGCTCAGTGGCTAAGATGCTGAGCTTGTCGATCTAAAGGTCAGCAGTTCAGTGGTTCGAATCCCTAGTGCCGCGTAATGGGGTAAGCTCCCGTTCCTTGTCCCAGCTTCTGCCAACCTAACAGTTCGAAAGCATATAAAAAAAATGCAAGTAGAAAAATAGGGACCACCTTTGGTGGGAAGGTAACAGCATTCCACACGCCTTTGGCATTTAGTCATGCTGGCCACATGACCACGGAGACGTCTTTGGACAGCACTGGCTCTTTGGCTTTGAAATGGAGATGAGCACCGCCCCCTAGAGTCAGGAATGACTAGCACATATGTGAGAGGGGAATCTTTACATTTAGCGTTATCCTGATTCACATAGTAAAGCATAGTTCCAAATTCCAGCAACAAACTAAGTTGCAATATTTATCAGTGACATGGATTCACCTGGTCCCTTTCTGTTGACTTAGAAAGAGACTTAAATTTAGAGCAGACATGTCCAGTTCATGGCTCATGGGCCATCTGTGGCCCTTTACAGCTAACTTTGACTTTTAATCTTATGTGATTTTATATACATTATCTGTATTATAGTTTATATGGAGCCCAAGATAGCTCCTCTTTACTCAATGTGTCCCAGGCAAGCCAAAGGGCTGAACAACCATGATTTAGAGAGACATATCTATATTTTGATAAAAATGTATATTTAGATACAAATGCTGAGCAAGCACACTATGCTAATTCTAGTTAGTGGAATGCAGGCAGCAGTATGTTGAGTTGCAGGGCAGTGAATAAAGATCACGGGATATTGTGAATATGTTTGGAATAAAAGTGGGCTTTGGTTACCTACTGGCCAAAATGTTCCTGACTGATTGGGACTGTCTTTATGAGGGGTGACACCATAGCAGTGTTCCAATATTTCAGGGGATGCCACAAAGAAGAAGGAGTCAAGCTATTCTCCAAAGCACTGAGGGCAGGACAAGAAGCAATGGATGGAAACTAATCAAGGAGAGAAGCCAACCTAGAACTATATGAACACTGTCTATGCATGCTCACGCTGTGCGCAAGTACTCTTGCACACATGCGCACATGTACGCATGTGCAGGAGAGCTCCAAAGAACAGCTGGGTCCCCTGAATTGCACACCTGCGCACCGGAGGCCCAAACACCAGCTTGGGTGTGCGCACATGCACAGCTGCAGGTAAGTTGGGCGGTAGCTCACGTGCCCAGAAAGATGGTTCTGCCATCATGGGTATAGGGTTTCCTGCCTAAGCAGGGGTTGGGCTAGAAGATCTCCAAGGTCCCTTCAAACTATATTCTAGTCTAGTCTAGTCTATTCCATTCCATTCCATTCCATTATCATTACTGCAAATGGCATGTTTTCCCCCAATGCTTTATTTCTGGGTCAAACAAATATGCTATATCCATAAATGATTCCTCCAAAGAAGAGCTGATCAGCACATGTTTTATTAAAGGTAAATCCATGCAGGAGTAAACATCTGCTGGACCACAGATCCATCAGACTACAGAAATGTATGCTGTGTTCTGTCATGGCATGTCTGTGCCAAGAAGCTAGTTTGTAAAGTTTTACAACCATCATGCTGAGCATGTCCACAACAAGTTGTGTGAGAAACTAGCTTAACAGTCTGTGAAATGTCTTTCCTCTGAACTCCTCAGCATCTCTGTACCTTGTATTATCACCGCATGCCTTTACAGCTACCGCCTGTGCTATGCTGTGCAACTTACTACTTTTATGATGAAGTTCATGTAGTGGTGAAATAATATCTAATTAATGCTCTGGCTAAGTGCTTCAGCTTAGTTCCAGATGCCAGCAATTAGTGTTGGTTCGAATCTCACCA
>JANHFM010003746.1:94065-106999 GCA_032468115.1 Grayia smithii
ATACAATCCTTCACTAACTCTGTTTCTGAATCTATTTCAATTAATGCATTATATATCCTCTTTATATGAGCTTGACCCTGATCTCTAATTTGCTTTATCAGGTTATCATCAATTTGAGTTATACCAATTTTCTTATCCTTCTTCCATTTAGCCTTTAACTCTTCATATTCTAGCCATGTACACGATCTTTTATCTGCTCTTATTACACTTCTCAACAGCTTTGAATACCATCAACCATGGTATCCTTTTGGGCCAGCTATAGGGCTTGCATTGATTTGGCTCCTTTCTTCAAGGCCAGTCCCAAACAGTGTTGACAGTGAGCAAGAGGTCCAGGCAGCTCAAGGCCTCTTCTTTGTGGGTTCCATAGGGCTCAGTACCCCCTGCTCCTTTTTAACATCTACAGGCTGGGCAAGATTATCTTACACTATGGGATGAGATATCATCAATATGCTGATAACCAGCTTTATATCTTCATCCGTGATGATCCAAGTGATACTGTAATTTTTCTTTCTCAGTGCCTGGAGGCTTTGGAGAACTGGATGAGGGATAAAAGATTTCACAAGCATCCAGGTATGACAGAGTGGCTGTGGGTGCAAAGCAGTGGTGGGTTTCAAAAATTTTTACTACCAGTTCTGTGGGCGTGGCTTGGTGGGCGTGGCATGGCTTAGTGGGCATGGCTTGGTGGGCATGGCAGGAGAAGGATACTGCAAAATCCCCATTTCCCTCCAATCAGCTGGGACTCAGGAGGCAGAGAAGAGATGGGGTGGGGGCAGTCAGAGGTGGTATTTACCGATTCTCCGAACTATTCAAAATTTCTGCTACCGGTTTTCCAGAACTGGTCAGAACCTGCTGAAACCCATCTATGGTGCAAAGGATATCAGGATCTGGTTGTTTATCATTTATAGTTCTGGATGGGGTTGCACCACCCCAAACTGACCTGGTGCACCACCTGGGAGTTCTTCTGGACCCACTGCACCTGCTCAAAGAGCAGGTGGCAGTTGTGGCTAGGAGGGCCTTTGCACAACTTTATGTTGTGCACCAGTTGTGCCCTAACCTGGATCATGAGGCCATGTACATGATCACTCATGCAGTAGTTATTTCTCATTTAGATTACTGTAATGCATTCTACATGGGACTACTCTTGAAAAGTATTTGGAAACTACAGCTGGTGCAGAATGCAGCAGTGCATATAGTTCTGGAAGCCCCCATGGTGGCACATATAATATCACAGTTGTGTGAGCTGCATTGGTTACCAGTTTATTTTGGACCAGTTCAAGGTGTTGGTTATTATTTTAAAATCCTAACATAGCAAAGGTCCAGGGTATCTGAAGAGCTGTCTTACCTTATTGGGACTAGCTTTTCCCCCTTCATGCCAGTAGAAGAGACCTGCTACAGACCCTGTCTCTAAGGAACCCATAAACATATTAAGGGGTTAATATGTTAGCTAACTAGTTAACTAACTAGTTACGTATCTGAATCAAGATATTTCTGGACACATAATTTCATTTTGCTGGAATTAAGCTTAAGGTACCTTTTACCATCCAGATCTTCATAACCTTCATAGCCATAGATAATGTGTTAGGACTTCCTTGTACTAATGGTACTGTACTATATCATAATCCATTATAGGTAATGCATTGTTATCACTAGCAGCAACTCCAAGAATTGTAATGCCATAAGTCTGCAGTACTGTAGTTAAAGTTAACTACACTGGTGATCACTTTTTTTATGTGTAAAAGAAAATGTATCAGCAAAAAATGTATTCAGACTCAGTTATTCTGTTTTCTCAGCCTTGTGCCAAGACAAATGAAACAGAATTGTGTTCTTTACTAGAATGCTAACTCTTTGTCTTAGCATATTTGATTGAAATGAAAATAATGCTCCTTACACTATGGACTACAGCTGTTTTTTGTTCCCATTTGAGCCAGTTCAACAGCCTTTCCCAACCTGATGTCTTCCAGACATATTGGATGGCAACTCCCATTGACCATGTTGGCTGAAAAATTTAGGAGTAGTCATCTCAACACAGCTGGAGAGCAGAATGGAGGAAAAGATTGCTATACAGTTTTGTAAAACTTGAACTTATTTATCAAATAAAAACATTCCTTTTACAAGTAAGCCT
Source organism: Grayia smithii (assembly GCA_032468115.1). Taxonomy (NCBI): domain Eukaryota; kingdom Metazoa; phylum Chordata; class Lepidosauria; order Squamata; family Grayiidae; genus Grayia; species Grayia smithii. Next base: position 96,188 of record JANHFM010003746.1, read on the forward strand.
ATTGCAATGCGAAAATACACTCTTAGGCTTGGCATATCTTTTCTCTCTCTTTGTTCCCTTATTTATAACTTGATCGACAATATTGTAGAGGGGCTCCATTGCTAATATGGGAACAAATGACCATTTCCCCCCTCTTTTAACTATATTGAAAGACTAGAACAGAAATCTGTTTTCCACATGTCATTTCAGAGAAGGAACATGGTTTGGTCCTACTACTCCTAAAGCAATTTGGCCACTTGTCATCTGGAAGTATTTTAAAAGGCACCTCAAGGGAAAAAAAATAACAAACCAAATAGTGCTGGTTTACCACAATGGAACAGATATGGAATGTGATCAGTTAGCTGCAAGCTACAGATAAACACACACATAGAGGAGCCAGCAAAGACAAACAGAAACCATGTTATCGTCCGGTCAAACATGAAGAATTTGGAGTAAATTGATGGCATTGTTTATATTTTTTTGCTTCTGTCCCTCTTTTTTTCCCCCTTAAAGAGGTAATTGAGAGCTTCAGAGTGTTCTCCTACATATAGATTCCAGTAGCTTCAGATTATTTTTATATAACTATCCTGGGGTCAGGTGAGTTATACTGTTAATTTTATACTGCATGACTGAATAACTGGAAAAATATAATGAACTTTTTAACTATCAGTTTAGATGAGAATCAAAATAAATTTGTTCTTTTAAATAATCTTTATTATTCCTGTTGGACTGTGAAATCATTCCACTGTTTATTACCTCCTTCTGGGCCTATTGCAGTGAGATGCTTAATAATTGGGCTGATTTAAAAAAAATTAAAAAGATATTTCCATTTCATTTAGCAAAATATTATTTTGTATGCCTACATGTAAGCAATCAGCAAATATAGAAAGAAGTTGTGACTCTACATTACTAAATCCGTGGCATGAGATACAAGGCAAAGTTGTTCCCTTTCCTCAATCAGAAATCGGTAAGAGATAACAAAGGTATGTTAACACTCACAATAAAGCAACTTGTCTATACCAGACCCCTTCAGAGAAGAGTTAGAGAATAACTTTTAATAAGCTTCAGACTAAAATAACTCAAAAGCCTTCTGATATGAGTGCCTCCAAGAAGGGAGTTGAGATCAATCCATCTTCTGTGAAGTTCTAGGGTTCAGAGGACGGAAGACTTGGATTCACTTCAGTAGAATCTCTCTGAATTTAGCCCAAGGCAAGAAAAACAAGCAAGACTTTAAACAGAGGCATTTGCTTAATTTATGCAAAATGCTACAATGACCCTGGGATGCTTTAGATTCTCCTTTTCATTTTTAAACAGCCACAAGGGAATGCTGTGTCAGTTTATATTTTTCTATAGGCAGGTGTGCAGGATTAACTTTCTAATGTCTTTATCAGAATTGAGTAGAATAGAATAGAATAGAATAGAATAGAATAGAATGGAATGGAATGGAATGGAATGGAATGGAATGGAGTAGAAGTTATAATATACTATACTGTTCCTATGTTGCAAAACAGATATGTTTGTATGAGTCCTAAATGTGTATTATATTATATTATTATTATTATTATTATTATTATTCAGTTAGGCAAGATTCTTCCCATTTCTTATTTCCCTTGATAATTTTTAACTTTGTTTTAAAATATCTGATTAAATAAGAAAACAAAATCTAGCATTAGAATAGCATTTTCTGCTTTAAAAACTGCATTCTTTTGAATGGGCAGGTACTAAATTAGTACTTCAAGAAACAGATCTTCCCCAGGAACACAAAAATAACCCCCCCAAAATGTTAAGAATGTTACATGTTAGCTTTATTCAAATTTGATATGTCAACTTTAGATACCCTTGAACTAGTGTCTTTTGACTTAATTTGGCTACATCTAGTAAATGTAAACAAAAAAAATGTCTGTTTTTATTTATGAAAAGTACAGACTGGCAAAATCAGCCCATTTACTAGGATCTATTGGTCAAATTAAGATTTTGGTTAAATAACCCAATACTAATTTTGGTCAGAATAGTAGGTTTTCATTTAAAACAAATCAGGATTTCAGTATTACATGAAAGTCATGAAATAAAGAACAAGAGGTTGCTGCCTATGGCTTTATATCATGATTTATGAACTGGGCAATCTTATATCCAAGCTAGTCATTGACTCTACAGGAAGTAGTGCATTACTCTGCTACTGTTTCTTAAGACACATTATGTTGAAGAAAATGATCAAGATTTCAACATCAATTTCCCAGAGGTTGTGGTGTTTTTTTTAACAAAAAACCCTTTAAAAATATATTTGACAATACTTCAGGAGTACTGCAGTCACTGGTAACGGAAATTTAACACTTTCCTGCTATTTGTTTGGGAGAATTCAATCGTCTGTACTTAGTGGAAGTACTTTTTTTTAATACTCCACATGAGGAGGGAAGAATTTGACTTTTTTTGTCCCAACAAAGAAACAGAACACTATGCATTAGGGTTCCACTTGCTTCATATACTTTAGTCTGAATCCAAATCAGACCATTTCATGCATAGTTGTAAAATAAATACAATAATGGATGTAAAGCAATATTAAATATCCTTTAAAATCATCTAATTAAACCTATAAGTTATACCTACATGTCATCTTTGGAATATTTTTCCTGGGTGCCACAGCTTTGTAATATCCTGTAATATCCTTTGTAATATAAGACTGTATTGTGCTACCAAATATACATGGAATTATTCTCCACTGGTTTCCTTAAGTTTGTTTTTCTAATCCTATGCAGAAAAACAAAGCTACAGAATCAGCTGATTATAGTTTGGAATTAGTATCCTATGTGGAATCAGGTGATGAAAATCTGGTGTTTCTTGACCTGACTGACCTTTGTGAATAGCTCAGTTTTCTCCACATCTGTGTTTGTAATGTGAAATTATAGTTGTTTAGTATTGGTGTAGCTGTTTATGTGCAAGAAGAACAAAAAGGGAATGAGACTCGAATAAACATAATGTCATTCATACAAATCTTGATTATATAAGATAATCAAACTGGCACCAATGGAGAAGACTGTATGCAAAATACCTTAACCTGCCAACTAATGATGGGAGAGTTTCTGTCATAACATGATAGAACAGAATGTTTCTTGTAACATCCTTACGACAAGGTGTTTGCATATAGGATCTTAGGATCTATTAACAGCTGGTTACTGGAACAGATATTTTGATCCATAACATTAAAAGCAAAAGTGCACTAGGTAATTCAAATATCTCCGTTTCTTTTCCATACATTGTGCTTGCCCTGTATCCATCCAGCCTCTTAAAGTATACTTTGAAAAATTAAATGGTCTCTGGCTAAAAGAAGCTGTTATAAATGTTAACAACTGATGATCCTCATTTTAAAAGCATACATAAAGCACTTCTGTGTCACTGTTTTTACTCTGCATTCCCACAAAAGCAGCCTGAAGACAATCTAACAGTCTTCACTGTAGTGACTTTAGAACATGGAGAATACAATCTTTGCTATCTTTAACTGATCAGTAAGAAAACACAAAGAAAGGCATTCACTCTGTACCCTGCAATCTCCAGCCGCAGTTTAATTAATATTGTGTTTATTTTTCTAGGCTTTTGGAGATTGCAGAGATCTGAGCAGTTGGAAGGGAGGAAGGAGCTACAGAAATTTTTAAAAGATGACAAAGATATGGTGGTGAATCCTTAGCAGAATGTGACAAAACCTGATATATGCTCAGGAACCATAAGTGGGGTGAGTCAAATAAAATGTGGGTAAAAACAATTGGCATGAAAATGATTCAGCGCTTCATCACTTCTTGTGAGAAATTACTTTCATTGCAATTCTGAAAGCATTGCTACTGAACCAGAAGAACCTGGTCAGATGGGAAACAGAAATGACAAATGTATTCCACAGAAAATACTGGCAAAATACTCATGTAGAGTGCTCATAGCAATTTAATATCCGATATATTTATATTAAAAAATATATTAATATATTTAATAGTCAATGTAACATAAATTCTATCAGAAAAGTAATTCTATCAACAGAAATATAAAATACCAGAAACATTGTCTTCTGTCTCAGCAAGTAAGTATATCACAATAATAAATTAACTCAAGAATTTGGCACTAAGGGATCACAGAACCTGAATATAACCTGAATGTTCAATTTAGAAGATAAGAGCTCAAAACAAAAAGTCAAAGAATGTTTATAGATTTAAAGTTGACTAGATTCTCAATCCATAAATCCCAGCTGGAAAATGCTTAACTGTTCCACAGGCAATGTATGTGTCATGACAAATAATGAATTCCATGTGCAATTAATTTACAACTTTATTTGGAAAAAAATCACTTTTGAGTTTTAAATAAAATTTAATTTCTGAGTTAAAGCTTTCATCATCGTTTCTATCAACATGAAACTTTTTAAAAATGTGAGCAGTTTTCCACAGTTGGAACGCTAAATGGTTTGATGTAGACAAACTGCTGGCTGTTAACACCTTATCTGGCTCTTGGCCTCTTGGATTGGAACTGATCTAATAAATGTAGTGCTAAACATTGCAATAACAGCCAGAAACCTGTCTACGCCAAATCTTACAACATTGCTAACATGAATTCTGACAAAATTAAATTAAATTTTGTATTAAATTAATAGGAAATGGAAAAATAGGCTTGCAGGGGCCAAAGCAGCACTGTAGAATTTTGTCTACCAGTGGGGTACTATTGTCTTCCACTGATTGGGAAATTTAGGATAGATTGATAGGATTTCTCCTATTCCTAATATGAAGCCAGTAAGTTATTTACAAATAACATATCAGGCATGATTATCTATATGACTTATAGATTGAAATTAAGGTTAGTCCATATTGAATGAGTGACCTTAAAAATTTGAGAGATAAAGAGAGAGAAAAAGAAAAGAACTTTAATAGTGTAAGGGCCTTCTACAGAACCTAATATAAATGGTTGTGGATATTCCCAGAATTCATTTGACCACTAGACAAATGCACTTTGCAGTATTCCATATTTTTTCTTATTGCCCCTCTTTTTTTTAATAGCAAAAAGATGTAAGAGGAAATAGGAAAAACAATGGGGATTATGAAACAACAAAGACTACAATATCTTTTATTAATTCCGTAAATGAACCAGAATGATTACATGTAAAAATGTCTAGAAGTACCAATGCTTTGTAACTTGGGCTTCTTTCTTTTTTTCATTAAGGTAATTAATACCTCTTCAAAACAACATATGTGCTCACAACAATTTGATATCAAATTGTTTGAGACCGGTGGGGGAAGAGGGGATGGTTCCGCATGAGCAGTGGTGAAGCACGCATGCAGCCCAGTTCCAAATGGCCCAGTTTCAAACAGCTTCAATAGCCCAGTTCTGAACAACTTCCATGGCCTGGTTCTGAACGGATCAAGGCCTGGTAGTGGGCCAAGCCCCAGGAATTGGGAACTCTGGTTCTAGAAGATTACAATAGATACACTTTGGTGAGGTTCGCACCAATTTTTAGATTAGGTTAAAGCAGTATGGAGTTTAGTATGTTGTTGGATCACACACATACACAATTTAATCAGGTTAAGAAAATACAAAATCTGCATTCACGTAATATATACACCCATACCCACACACAGTATGTATGTGAATGCATATTTTATATTTTCTTAACCTCATTCTAGCCTTAGAGTACAATGAGAATCCAACTCAGTGGTGAGTTGCTACTGGTTCAGTCTGGTTCTTGTGAACTGGTAGTAACTGGACATCATCATGGACGATCTGAGCATGCGCAGAAGCTCCCATTGTGAACCGGTAGTAAAGGTAGGTGGAACCCACCCCTGATCCAGCTGGTGTGGAATGTTGATAAAAGCTATTGTTCTGAGCACTACTGACGACTTATTATTATTATTATTATTATTATTATTATTATTATTATTACATGTAAGCCTCTTCTACCAGAGCTGGCTGATTCTGCAACATTTGCTTGTGTTTCCTGCAGCAACATCTGTCCTTCCACATAAAGCTTTTTCCTTCATCAATAAATGCTACTGAGACCAAACTATTCAAAAGAAGAGTCCATACAATAAGTAAGAATTTTAATACGTGAAAAATTCAGGTAAGATTTTTAAAAAAAATTAAAATGTTATATTTGAAGGCGTGTGAATGTGTAGGGAAAACAGGGAAGAACCAAAGGAAATTGGATATTTGCTCCTCTCCTTTTACAAAAGCATTTATTGACCAGCAAGTTTAAAAACAGGAGAAGTCTTTACATAAAGAGTATCTCATTTATTTTCTTCAAGATGGATAATATGTTAGCAATATAATACAGAGAATCCTTGCCATGTAAACCACAAATTCAGAACACAAACGGTTAGACCCATGGGACAGGTTTGTTGTATCTGAGTTGAGAAGGACCTATGAAAACAACCAATCTGGTTCCAATCCAAATTATCAACTGGAAGGATTCTACAGGAATGAAGAATAAAAACAGATGTTGTGTCATTCTTCAGGATTGCAATCCATGCAGTATTTCAGTGTGCTCCCTTTATGATAAAACCTCAATTTTTCATTCCGATTAGAGTTGGGGAACGCTCAGAAGTAACTGGATAGTAATTTGGCATTGCTTGTCATCCTTCCTGTAGAAATTGAATAATTTACCATCCCTCCAAAGTGTGGTCTTTGCATTTACATTTTTCTAGAAAAAAAAAATCAATAGGAAAATAGTTCCTTCCTTTTGTACATGGAAACTATCTCTTTTGGGGTTTTCTGGGCTCTGCGTCTGGAAGTGGAATTCACCTTATGAAATGAAAGTGGTTTGGGGATCAGATCATTTAATAATGGTATGAATTCCTTTTAGGTTGGAGTAAACAAGTTCTCTGTGATTAAAAACACAATTGCTCTGTCTGTCTGTCACTTCTTTGCAAAGCTGAAACAAATAGCAACAGAAAAATAATTCAGCTGAAAAACTTTCAGCGTTCTTATTTTAGCATCTTAATACAAATGATAGATTGGGCTAAGGAGAGTAGAATAAAATAGAGTAAAATTAGATTAGATGATTAGATTAGATTAGATGAATAGAATAGAATAGAATAGAATAGAATAGAATAGAATAGAATAGGGTGTTCAGTAGAGTGATGGCCTGAGGGGAAAATCTGTCCCTGTGTCTAGTTGTTTTGGCCTGTGATATCCTGTAGTACCATCCCAAGGAGAAGAATTTGAAACAGTTTATTTCTAGGATGTGAGGGATCTGCAGATATCTTCTTAGCCTCCTTCTGACCTGCACAATGTACAGGTCTTCTATAGAAGGCAGGCTAGTTGCAGTTATTCTTTCTGCAGTCTTAACTATCTGTTGGAGTCTGTACTTGTCCTGTTTAGTTGCTGTACCAAATCAGACTTTAGATAAAATTTTCCATTGTTTTCAAAATTACCTAGCTTCTCCATCAAGATTGTATTAACAAAAAATTCCTCCCTCCCCAACAACTAAATTTCTGGTCAGTATTTCATTGTAATCCATAAATTTGCATAAATGAGCACCACCGTTAGGAATTATAAAATAAAAAATATACCCAGATGTTCCAAGTATTGGTGACTTACTTCTTCATCTAAAAAATAGCAAAAGATATTGACTCACCCAGATAATTTAAATGATGTTTCAATAATTATAGGGGTGTTAACTCAACAAATACTAAGTAAATTCAAGGAATTACTATTATACAATATATAATTATTCCATATTTGACATATAATATAGTTATGGCAATAATGATATTGCACCTTTTTCTTTGTGTTAAGAACCATGTTAAATACAATTATTTTCTGAATTTGAACACATGCTGCATATTCAAAGTAAAAGCTTTCATTGCTCTCTGAATTACTTTTAATTTTGAGAAAATTAGAATTTTTTTTTAAAAAAAATCACCAACTAGATTGGAATTAATTAAACTAGCACACAAGAATTCCAGAACTTGTAATGAGGTAGTGCTACCTGATCTAGTATTGGGTTGTTTTCTTTTCAATTTATAAGAACTAGCTTCCACAAATTTTAATACATTAGCTGTAACTAACTGGAGGGGAGTATCTATTATTGATCTGGAGAATACAGAATTGTAGGGATTTGTATAATGATATCAATTATTTGCATTATGGCATTGTAATTTTTCAAATGACAAAAAGCCACATCAGAAATTTGATCTGCTGCATTGAAATCCATTGGACAAAATCTAATAAAGTTTTACTGTGCATTATATAAAGTGAATTACTTCCCAGGAAAGAACTTGTCCCGGTATCAAAATACCTTTTCAAGATATCAAAATCTGGGATACTTTTTTTAAAATGTGAAATTCTTCATCAGGATACTGGTATACAGTTGACAGTTGATTTTCATACAAAGCATTTTTCTGTATGTGAAGCAGACTGCTAAGTACAGTTATTCTGTGGCTTGATATCATGGTGACTACTTGCTTCAGGAACAAATGACCCACTGGTATATTCAGCCCAAAAATACATTTTACCACAAAAAAGAGCTGAGGAGGAAAGTGAGAGCACATTGTTTTCTCATGCATTCCTCCTATGAAACATCTTGCTTCTAGAAGTTCAGTTTGTGCCCTCCTTTATAATGTAATAGAGCTTTTCCACAAGATGCTTGAAGTATAAATTCTTAAATCAAGGTTTTTGTGGTTTGGGGAGATGCGGTTTTCTATATATTGTAAACTACCATGTGTTTAAAGATTGGTAGATAATGAAAAGAAATGAATTTCTCTAGATTAGGGAGAAAGGATTCTCAATGGCATAAATAGAGAGTTGAGAAGTTGTAAATTCTCCATCCTGTTTTTTGTGAGGTATACTGTCTACCATTAAATTGTGGGCTTCCCTAGAAATCCTGAGTACAAATCATACAATCTCTTTCTAATACGTCATAAATGGACTGTGTGACTCATAATCTTGCTTCAGTAAATGATTGCTGTATGAAGATATAAAGAAATTTATCTATAAAGTGTTTGGAAATGTTAAAATAAATGCAATTCAATATTTTTTAAAGGATGAATGATACTTAAACATTTCAGGGATTGATATTCCTCTCAAGAACTGCTCTGAGATAAAATCTATTTTTCTAGACATTTTGCATTAGAATTGCTTTACATGTATACAGGAAATGTCTAATCAATTATGACTGATAAAACTTGAGATGTAAATAGTAAGAGAATAACAGGGAAATGTATATCAAGATGGGTTATTGTATGAACATAATGAGGAAATGTAACGTAAATAAGAAGAAGGGGACAATGATAAAATAGAGTAAGGAGAAATACATGGCGGAAAAATCTAAGGAAAGAGATCTCCACTCGGGGAAATTGTGCAAGATAGATTATTTGTTTATGTTTTTGTGTTTGGTGTTATGTGTGTGAATAAAATTTTTTTAAAAAAAGCATTGCTTTACATCTTTGGTCTGTACTGTAGTTATATTTACCTGGTGTCAATAGCACATTGTCAGGGGAAAAAAGGTTTTATCTGGCTTGTTAAAAAGAAATTAATTCTTGTCCTGACTATTATATTTTGATAAAATCTATATGTATAAAGTATCTAGATCAGGGGTATCAAACTCATGTCTTCACGTCATCACATGACATATTGTGACTTTTCCACCCTCCGCTAAACAGGGATGGGTGTGGCGCATCCGGCTTGTGGGCTGCAAGTTTGACAGATCTAGATTATTTGGAACAAGTCAAAGTGTATGTATGCCTATATTACCAATGTGTATGCATCTAAAAAACTCATTAGCCCTGTAATAATGTTTTATGGGGGATTCTAGGATTTGAAATTTCATTACTTGTGTCTTGAACAGCCTGCTACCAGAAAACTTCCTAGCTTATAATATGTAATGAGGCAATAATGCTATGTAATGATGCTGGCAAAGCACCAAGAGATTAGGATGAAATGAAATGTGGCATCTCATATTAGAGGTTTTATGACCTGAAGTGGTGGATTCTAAGTTATTTCATGGAAAGGCGTTTTAGCAGGGGTGCAATGCTACAGGATCGGACCGGCTCAACCGAGCCAGTAGCAATGGCTGGAAATTATTTGGAGAACCAGTAGTAAAAATGGCCGCTTGCCTGCCCGGCTTGCTTCAAGATTTGTTTTGTTTTTTCTGCTGGCCTGCCTGGCCAGGCTAAGCCACCTATCTAACCACCCACCTTTCCCCTCCCCAGCCCCCAGCTTGCTTACCTTTGCTCTTCAAAACAGAATCCCAAGCCCCCAGTTGCTGCAATCCCTGCAATCAATTGCATCAGCTAGCAACTGTCTGCCTGCCTGCAATCAGTCTCATCGGTGAGCAACTGAATTGCTGGGCTTAGCTTAGTTTAGCTGGCTGAGGAACTCTGGGAGTTGAAATCCACAAGTCTACAAGTTGTCAATGTTGGAGATCCCTGAGCTAAGTAACTGGGGGGATTTTTTGGAGGGGGGAGCTTTAAAAAAAATAGTTAATTGGTTTTTTTTTAGTTTTTTTATTTAGCTTTAATTTAGCTGCTTTTATCCAAAAATATTAATAAAATAAAATAATAAAATAAAATTGTGCAGCTTTCTGAGATTTGGTGTGTTTTTGCAGTGTTTCACTCTAACTACACAAACACACACATTCTCACAAAGCTGTATGTGGCATTTTGTGTGTGTAAAGTGTAAAAGTTGGTTTTTGAGCTTTTTGTGGCTGTTGAGGTTCCTGCTTGTTACAGGGGCCATTTTGGATCAAGCACAGCTGCTTTTACATTTTGTGTGAGTCAGTTGTGTTGTGTTGTGTTGTGTGTGTGTGTGTGTGTGTGTGTAAAGTGTGAAAGTTGGTTTTTGAGCTTTTTTGTAGGTCAAAAAAGGGCAAAG
>JANHFM010003748.1:149971-164563 GCA_032468115.1 Grayia smithii
GAGTCCTTCGGGAGAAGGGCGGCATAGAAATTTTAATAATAATAATAATAATAATAATAATAATAATAATAATAATAATTGTGTGGCTTAGAAATTGTATGTAAAAGAGGTCACTCTTTCCCTATGTTTTGCAGTTAGGGGGCGCCATGGCACCAGCTTTGAAGGAGTTACCAAGGTGGCTTGATGCAAACATGGAGTATGCTGTTGCAGCAGACTGGTCTGACATAGTTAAGCTTTCAGTAAGTAAAAACATTTGGGAAAATCTGTCCATTACAGATATTCCTCAATTTATTACAACAATTGGGATTGGAACTTCCTGCCGCTAAGCAGTGCAGTCTTTAAATGACTCATCACATGACTTCAGCCTATTTTTTGCTGCAATCATTAAATGAAACACTGTGGTCATTAAGCGAATCCACTGACTGAATTGTTGGAAGCCAACTTGGAAGCTTGCAATTGGTGAATATATGATCCCAGGATTCTGCAACCACTATAAATACCTGCTGGTTGCCAAGGGCCTGAATTGTGATCATGTGACTACAGAGACATTGACGGTATTAAGTGCAAAGACCAGTTGTGAGTCACTTTTTTCAGCACAGTGAAAACTTAGAACAGTTAATAAACATTTTTTGTTTTATCTTCTTTTGCCTACCCTTCTATTTTCATGGACAATTGGAAGAGTTTCTAATATATGCAGCTGTAATATTATTTTACTGATACCCCTGAGGTATAGTTAAATATGAGATATAATGTACCACCAAGTTCACAGATTGACCTAAATCACATTTATTTTAACCACTGATCATTTGAATAAGGCATAGCTAAATTTACACATTATGTTAAGCCACAAATCATAATACAATACTTGGTTTCATACAACATGTTAAGCCAAAATGCAAATATATTATGGATGGCCTTATGTATAAGTCAATCATTTTTATTTAGACACATAGCTCAATAACCCTGTCAAATAGCCTTTTTGCACTGATGTTTCATTTGTATGAATAGTCAGCCAAAATATCAAGTAGTAACTTAATCTTTTTCCTCACATAACTCTTTGGATTTCATTGAGAAGGTATTCTATGATTCATATGATTCCTTCTATTCAGGATTTGATACTTAATGCACCCCCAAAGTAATCTCAAAAGTTTTATAATGACTGCAGTAATATTTTTTGATAACTTTTGAATAAGACTACATTTTTAAAAGATTTAGATTCTTCTTGAAATGAGTGTGTAAGAGACAGAATGAATAACATTCCAGTATTATTGAGTATAATCTACAATAAAATAGTTGAGGCTAAATTTCCAAATCCACTTACTTAGAAATAAATTCTGTTTAACTCAAGGGGGCAGCTCTTAGTAGATAATGCATGCCATTGACCATTGTGTGAAAGAATCCTGGATTAGAAGGATTGCTTTCCTAATCCAATAGCACTTTGCATATGTTAAAAATTATACTATTTTAGAGGAAATTGACAACTTTTAAATGAATACATAGCTTTACCTACAAAATCAAGGATCAGATTTCTATGCAAATAGTTATGAAAGTCTCCACATTGTCCATAATTTTGAATAACACAGAATGATATTTGAGAATCTATTCCTTTAGGAAATACAGCTAAGATCCTTGTTAACCTCAGAGTTTCATTATCCTTAGCAATAACTTGTGGAAATTTTGTTTTCTTTTCCATTCTCAGGGATTTTTACCTGAAAGCAAGTTTCATCGTATTCTCACTGAGCCTGTACTCCGAGATGTTGGACCTCGACGAAGAGGAAGGAGGCCAAGAAGTGAATTCTTTAAAGCTCCGGGAATAGGAGCAGATGCTTCGTCTGGAATGGGACCATTATTCATGAATGGACTTATAGCTGGAATGGATTTAGTAGGACTTCAGAGTATGAGAAACATGCAAGGCATTCCTTTGGCTGGACTGGTTGGCTTTCCTGCTGGATTTGCAGCAGTACCTGCTGGTGAGGATGTCAAAAGTACTCTGAGTATGTTGCCAATGATGTTACCAGGCATGGCTGCTGTACCACAGATGTTTGGTGTTGGAGGACTTCTTAATCCATCAATAGCTACTACTTGTACTTCAACTGCTCCAACTTCATTAGCAAGCACAACTAAAAGTGGTACAACACATTCAGAAAATGAAACTGAAGACAAACAGAATAACCAAGGTTCAAAAATAGAAACTGTTTCTGAAGACAAATTGAGTCCTAATTCATTTTCTGATCAGTCAGAACCTGCAATAACCAGTAGTCCTGTAGCCTTTAACCCATTTCTTATTCCTGGAATGTCATCTGGACTGATATATCCCTCAATGTTTCTTTCTCCTGGTATTGGTATGGCCTTGCCAGGTCTTCAACAAACCAGACACTCAGAGGCAACAAACCTAGAAAGTCAGAAAAGAAAAAAAAAGAAAACTAAAGGGGAATTAGCAAATGTGGAACCAGAAATGCTCTCACTATCTGACAAGGAACATGCTAACAAGCAAAACTGTACAGAACAAATACCATATGTGTCAATGGAGCATGAACATGATGTACCAGCAGAGGAGGAGGAAGAGCAGGAGTTAAAAGAAATTAAAGATATCAATTAGATTTTTTTGTTTTTTTTTCTGAAAAAAAATATTGTGGCTTGTTTCTCATCCCATAAATATTTGTTATTGCTCTTTGTCCCCACCTCACCTTCATAAAAACTGTGTTTCTGTAAGTAATATTATCTACCTAATTCCTGGTAAGAAAACTATGGTGACATTTTAATAGTTGCAAGGTCTTGCCATAGAAATAAGCAGTGTTCTAACATTAGTGTGGGAGGAACGGAATTCTGGTTGATTTGTCCACTATTCACCCTTCCCTTCTTTCAAATAGTAGTAAAATATCCGATCATCTTTAAAACTGGTCATCCCTCCCTTCTTCCAAATAATAGTAAGTAAGTATCTGGTCATTCCCAAAACTGCTTGCTTGTGTAAAAGAAAAAAAATCTGTTAAAAGAAAGTGCTTCTTTTAGAGGAAAACACAGAAGAACCCAGGAAAAGGTTGATGTTTTTACAATGACACTGAATTAAAAAAAAAACAAATCTTGTATTTTGGAGTAAAAAGCACAGCTATAGTAAGTGCTAATGTGTATTTTTTGATTTAAAGTATTTCCCTATTTTATCATGTTTACTAGAATAGTAGTATAGACAGAAGTATATAACTAATGATTGAAATGCATATATTCATTTCTTTTTTTAAGGCATTAATAGTAGATATATAATTTCTTCCTGTTCACACTACAAAGTTTTGGAAACAAACTGCTGTAAGGGGAAAGATTACTTAACTTTTATATTTCTAAAAGAAAATCTTGTTTTATGTTTAAGATGCATTTCAGTTTTTTTCTTTAGAACCAAGCCCATTTCAGCTCTTACTGAGAAATTTATGCACAACTTACCTTTATTAAAAAAAATACAGTGGCATGAAGAGGGTTATAATAACTACCAATTATTTTTTCAACTTTGTACTACTCATTTCTCACAAAGGCACTTGGCATTTTTCCCCCAGGGAAGAAGAAAGCAATGAAATTTTCTTAAGTGGGAACTGGACCTAAGTTTTATCATTTTTTTTCTTTCTTCGTGAAAACTTTGAATACTGATTTTTTAAAAGCTGTGGAATGGATTTTTCCATTATAGTTGGCCTTTGGCAGGGATTGTCAAAGTTTCATAACTTGGCTTTATCCTTCATTTCTTTATCAGACTGTGAAAACATTTTTGCTATTTCTTTCCATTCCTCTTGAGCCCTTGCACTCTTAAATGATATTTCCCAGCATCTCCACATACACGTTTTGTGTTTTAAATGAAACTGTTTAAACACATAGGCCAATTTTAATGTTGAATTGCACCCAAAAGCAGTTCTTGCATAGTTATCTTTATTCCCACTCCTGTGTCACTTTTCTTTCACTTGGGCTTGTTCTAATTTATAGCTCGTGATTTGAGACTTGAAAAACAATGTGGTGCGATGTTTAAATGGCAGACCATTTAAAGGGGCTTGGGAGTGTATGCTAGTATTCAATTTCACACTTGGTTTGTCACAATTTACTGTATTTTTAATTTTTTTTTCCTTTTACCGTTTGCTAATTTATCAGGTGGTCCAAATGTTTTTGACATAACTATTTCAGTTTGCATTATTTATTTATGATGCTTTTTCATTGTCTTTTATACATTTGGGATTTTAAAGTGTGTACATGTTAAATTTAGCATCTCAAAGAAGTCTGTTACCCATGAATTAAAATTAAGGCTGCATGTTGCAGTGAATTTATACTATTGGGTTGGAATCAATATCAACAAATTACATAATTTGGTTACACTGTTGCAGAACAATTGGATAATATTATAGACCCTACTTAATACAGCTTTATAGGACAGATACTGTATGGCTATTGACAGATTTCTTAGAAGTGCTGCTATCTCTGTTTGACTAACATTTTGTTCAGCTTTGCCTCCAATGGAAGCAAAGAGGGTTTTTTCAGCTGTTAAATCCAAAATCAATATAATTTATTTATGTAAAAAAAAATCACTTGATATATTTTTGAACCTTTTAAGTACTAATAACTTTTTATTTAGTAGAAAAACCATGTACTTGCCCTAAATCCTTAAAATACAAATGCTATAAAACTTCATATATCTTGAAAGCCTTACTGTCAATGGATGCAAATCTCTATCTGGAGTCTACTTGTAATATATACGAATGTTTGGCAGGGTGACATTTATAAGGAACAGGGTTGAAACTGAATTTTAGTTTGTCAGCATGTTCTATATACCTTGTCCTTTCTTTTTTAATGTATGTTTGTAGGCTTCGTTTAACTTTCAATATGTGACCCTTTTGCAGTGTGAAGCTGTTCTGGCTTATTTACAGTGAAAGGCATAAATGGCTTTTTTTCATATCCATTTTAAAAACATGCGAATTTCTCATTTACTTCATGAACACTCACACCAACATAAATCACCAAAAGATGTGCTGTTAAAATAAAGTGTCTGTGCTTGTACAATGCATAGATTTAAAGGTCAACATTTTAATTTTTGAATTTAGTGCCTATATTATGTGTTTCTTTTTTTAAAAAAAAACTTGGCTGAGCCTTGCAAAAAAAAAAATGTACATACCTTTTTCTAGGAAATCTATTTCTGATTGTTTTGCTTGATTTGGAACTAAACATGAATTGCCTTTTTCTTAGCATGAGCACCGTTTTGGCCTGCAGCTTTTCTTTCTTTCGTATTTTCTATCTGATTGACCCAAGAATACCTTACTGTGATAACTCTGTAACAGTTAAAAATAGCTTAGGGTATTTCTCTGATTATAGAATATTTACACATAATTCAAGAAACTAAACAGTAGTGCTATTTTTAAGCCATCCCTTACATCAGATAGTACTTTTCCGTGATGAGAAGCCCAAACTATATAATTAGAATATTTCCAGTTCATGTATCTATGGATTTGCAAAGAAGTTCATTATTAGGATAATCTTCTAGTAATTCATGCATATCATCCACTGAATTTGCACAGCATGTTTAACTAGCAAGAACAAAATGTGGTAGATTCACCAGCTGAGATCCTGACAATCTCTTTGAAGAATGTGCTACAATGAAGATGCCAATAAATGATTTCGATATTAAATTTCCAAAAGAAAAATCACTAATGAACATGCTTGCTTTGATTTCTTAAATCTGTTATTTTTTTAAGAAGAGGAATAGTATACTTTGTGTAAAATAAACAGGTTGTCATTCAAAATCTCTGTATGCAACAAGTTAACCAGAATATGAAGATTTTAAAAAACCCCGAGTGTTGGATTACAGGATTTAATACAAAAATAAAGTTGTTATTTAGAATATTCTACTTAAGCAGATAACTTTCAAGAGAATCAATTTCATTATAGGCATGCATTGTAAAATTTGTAATATATAGTAATCACTGCAATAATACATCAACTATACTCAATGTTTTAAATGAAAAAAATTATGCAAGAAATTTGAAGCTGGGTAGGGACTTGAATTGAAGCTCATCGATGCATTTTCTCTTAAAGAGAAAACCTACGAGATTGTTTAAATTCCATTATTTATATCTTAATTTGACCCAGTATCAGCTGATAAGCTACTCTGTTGCTGTCACATTTGATCTGAATAGAAAACTTTTGAGCATGATAAACCTCGTCTCTACCATCAGAAAATGGGTGCAGAAATCTTGCAAACATTAATATTGTTTGCTTAGTTTTAACATAGTTAAAATTAGCAATTATAGTTTATAAACCATATTTCAGAGTTTATCATGATATGTGAATTGTCACTTGCGCCTTGTTCGGTGATCCATGACTGAGATGCTATCTTCCTTCTATTTCAGCAAAATAACAGTTTATTAGAATAAGATTAAGTATTTACTTCCCATCTCAGAACATCAGCCTTTAGGAAGGGATTGTATCTAAAAAATACCATTATTGCTGAGAAAAGATTTCAGATTTTGAACCCAAAACTGGCAATTACCTAATCCATGTGGGTCTACTTAGATCTCTATAAATCCAGTAGATGTTTCTAGATCATTATTACTGCTATCATAAATGATTTTAAGAAATCATTTTAACTACCAAAAAGGGGATAGGCTATATATAGATAACAATTTCCAATTTTTTAAAATATAAATCATTTATTCATAGATACCTTGATAGACTCTTGGACCGTGACCACAGAATGTAATCGTTGCTTTCCACTTGTAATCTCAATTGTCATGTGTTTTTACAATGGAAAGCTGATTTCATTACTCTTGATTGGGGAGTTAACTTTCTTTGTTCTTTATCCCTTTTTAAAATAATTTTTGTTAAAAGTTTTTTACAGAATAAAACAGTACCAAGTTAAAGAAAAGTAAAGTAGATGGGTGGGTTACAGTGATGATGAATTCATCCTTGTTGGAGGGTGCTGGTTTGCTCCCTACTCAAGAAGCCATTGCTGGACCCATGCTGGATCCCACTTTCTCTTCCTAGGAAAGGTGATTGAAAAATTTGCAATTCCCGAGGACCCTGGAGAAAACAGATTACTGAACCCCTTTCAGTCCTGTTTCAGGCCCATAGATAAGGGCCTGAAACTTCATTGGTCACATTCCTGGATGATCTGCCGCAAGAGTGGGATGGAGGTGGTGCATCCACCCTTGCTCTTTGACCTCTCAGCGGCTTTTGATACCATCACCCATCTTATCCTTTTGAGAGTTGGGCATGGGCAGCACAATTTTGTGCTGGTTCACCTTCCTCTGAGGCTGGTCCCAATCAGTTTTAATGGGGAGCGAGAGGTCCAGCTCATGGCCCCTCTTTATGAGGTCCACAGGGCTCAATACTCTGCTCCTGTTTAACATCTACATGAAACTACTGGGTGAGATCATCCCCATGAGATGTGGTACCAGCAATACATTGATGAGACCCAGGTATATATCGCAGTCACAGGTGAAGTGAATGATGCAGTGGATGTCCTATCACAGTGCCTGAAGACTGTTGGGGTCTGAACCAGAAACAACAGACTTAAATGGCCCCTCTATATCCAGTTTATCATCTTTGGGCCTGGATGGGGTTGCAGTAAACCCAGACAGACCCAATGTGTAACTTGGGGATTCTCTTGGAGTCATGGCTCCTGCTCAAACAGCAAGTTGCAGCTGTGGCTAGGTGAGCCTTTGCCTAATTGTACATTGTGCACCAGTCACCCCGCTTCCTGGACAGAGAGACTCTCCGTTGTCACTCATGCTGTGGTTATCTGCCGATTAGACTATTGCAATGTGCTCTACATGGGGCTACTGGAAAAGTATCTGGAAGCTTCAGCTGATGCAGAATGGGGTTGCATGAGCCATACTGGGTGACCAAAGGAAGGCATATATAATACCTTTGCTCTGTGAACTGCACTAAGTGCCAGTTTTTTTCTCAAGTCCAATTCAAGGTATTGGTCATCACCTATAAAGCCCTGCACTGCATAGGGCCAGACAACCTATGGAATCAGCTTCATCCCATCACATCAGCCCCTCCCACTCATTCTAGCAGGGAAGAAATGCTGCAGACCCTGTCAATCAAAGAACTTTGGCTGGCAGGGTCTAGGAAGAAGGGCTTCTCTGCTGCTGCCCCTGCAATGTGGAACACTGCACTCAGCCCCCAATCTCTTGGCCTTCTGCAAAGTGGTCAAAACTTGACTGTGCAGCCTTGCGTGGGGGCTGGCTGGCTCTATGACCCCCACCCCTGCCACCTATATTAACATCGGCTAACTCTCCCATCTTGGAATTTTTCACCTTTTGAATTTTTATTATATTTTTATAATTATTAACTTTTAAATCTTAATTCTGTTTTTAATGTTCATTTTATACATCGTTATATATTGATTATATTGTACACTGCTCAGAGTTCCTCTGAGTGAGATGGGAGGTTAAGAAATAGGAAATATAAATAAATGTAATAAGTAAAGAAAAGGGAAAGGGAAAGGGAAGGAAGGGAGGGAAGGAGGAAGGGAAGGGAGGATGGAAGGAGGGAAGGAAGGAAGGAAGGAAGGAAGGAAGGAAGGAAGGAAGGAAAGGCTTTTGATATTTTTTACAGCAGTTATAAAGGCATTTATATTTTATCATATCTAAGGTTACATTATGCTTCAATTTTTTCCATTTTTAGCAAAAAGGTAAAAGGTTTCCAGTCCCTAACAAATGTAGTTATTGACTTTTCCTAATCAAACAAGTCAATTTTGTCATATTTTTCTTTGTTCTGTTTGTGGTTGTATGTATTTGTGTAGCCACCCATTACTTATTTACATCTGTAGCACAAGAGAAGCAAGGACTCTGCAAAGCCAGTTCGGCAAATGCTACAACAATGGTGCCCACGCATGTCTGCATGTAGCAGAACTTTCCGTGCCCATATAGGCCTTACCAGCCACCTGCGGACACACCATGGAAAGCCCACAACTCGTTAGATGTCAAGGTCCTCTTCAAAAATGGAGGAACATCATCACTTATATCTTAATCAATATACTGTGACCATCTTAACACCTGAATTTAGGTTTTGTTGTAGAATTTAGGTTTTGTTGTTGATCTTCAAACTGCCATCAGCTTCTTTATTCAAATAAACCAACACAGCTGGTCTTCCAGAATGTGTTGAAATGAGAAGATTCTAAATAGGAATTACCTCACCACATACTATCAGGCATTACAAACCAATTGTGCTTATTAAAATAGTGCAAGCCACAAGAAATCAATCTTAGATTTTACAAAATAATACCAACTTTCAACTTCAAAAGTTTTTTAGCCAAGTTAGCTGGAGAAATAAAGGGAATGTGGCTACAACTACACTGTGCCAGATGTGTTCTTGGGTGGAGTGGTGGGGTGACTCCAAACATAGAAACTTGTCAGCCCTTCAAGGTAGATCAAATTAGAAAAGCAGTGCATGCCAATATTATTAAAAGCTTAGAGTAACATTGCAAATGTGAATAAGCTTCTCCCTTCTCTCCCTCTGTGTTCATGAAAATTAGGCAAGGTTTTGTCTAGATGTTGGACTTGGAATGCAGTTCTTCCTGACTTCTGGCTTCTTTTACAGGTAATTCTTGGGTTATCATAGTAATTGGGACCAGGATTGCTGTGGCCAAGCAATGTTGTGAAGTGTGAAATCATATGACTGATTTGCCTAGTGACAGCAAATCTGGCTTTCCCAGTTGCTTTTGTAACTCCAACACATGGGTGGGTCATTTACCAGGAAGTTGCAGGATTCCCACTGCAGGAATGCTGTGGGATGAACATGTGCTGTGCGGAGGAGGGGAGAGTTTGGGAGGCTGAGTGCAGGCTGTGCATGGATCAGAGGGCTGGCATAGGTCATACATGAGTTGGAAGAGGCCTGTGAGGACCAGCAGAGGCTGCCTCTGCACGGAGACCACATGCTTGAAGGCAGGAGCAATTTACAAGAGTGACTAGCAACCTTCTGTGCTGGTTTTCCCTTTGACTTTGCTTGTGGGAAGCTGGAAGGGAAGATCACCAGTGGCAATTATAACTGTAGCACCCTGCAACATAGTATGTATTTATAATGATTGCAGTCATGCGATCCCCATTTGTGATCTTCAAAGACAACTCCGGACAAGGAAAATGGGGGGAGGGGGGTGAAGATAGAGTTACTTAACAACTGTATGATTCACTTAACAACTCTGGTGATTTGCTTAAAAGCATGGCAAGAAACGTCCTAAAATTATGCCTTACATAACAGCCATGTTGCTTAACAATGGAAATTTTGGTCTCGATCGTGGTTGTAAGTCGAGACTCCCTGTATTCATATTGGCAGTAAATGCATTCAGTCTGTTATTGACAAATATGTCTTCCTGGATGTTACTATCCTAAACAAACGTGATGTATTATAACCGATATACAAAGGAAGTGCTATTAATAATCTCAGTGTTTATTACCATCTGAGATTATTGGCTATTATATATCATATTTTCCTCAATATAAAACATACTATCTCCAGAGAACTAGGAAGTAGCTGCGTTACTTAGACGCAATAGTTGTTCCTAAGATTCTGCTGCACCTGATAACATAGCACTTCATTCCAAAAGGCAGGACTCTTCCCTGCAAATTGTGAAAAAGTGGCTTTCAAGCATTCTCTAAAAACAGAATGGAATTCTTTATTGGCCAAGTGTGATTGGACACACAAGGAATTTGTCTTAGGTGTATATGTTCTCAGTGTACATAAGGAGAATAAAATGCATTCATCAAGAATAAAAAGATACAACACTTGTGATAGTCAAAGTTACTAATAAGCTATCAAATCGTACTAGGAAACAAATAAAAACAATATAATTGAAAGATACAAACAACAGAGTTATAGTAATAAGTGGGAAGAGATAGATACTTGTAAGGAGGAGGAGAATAATAGTAATACAGTCTTAGTAAATTATTTGACAGTGTTGTGGGAATTAGTTGTTAAGCAGAGTGATAGCATTCGGGAAAAAACTGTCCTTCTGTCTAGTTGTTTTGGTGTGCAGGGCCCTATTGCGTCCTTTTGAGGGTAGAACTTGAAACAATTTATGTCCAGGATGTGAGGGGTGTGTAGATATTTTCACAGCCCTCTGTGACTCGTTTAAAACCAAGAATCCACCTCTTTCGGCGTTGTTCCTCGCTATCTGTACCCAAGAAGAGGAATGAGCAACGTTGTGTAGTTGGCACCATACAGGAGCCACAAACTAACAAAAGTATATTGCGCGAATCTCCCTCGTAGTTCACAAAGATGCTTGAGGATACGCAAAATACAGTGACGTCAGCGCGTACAGGAGACCAGGCGGAACGCCGGCAGAAGGCTCCGACTAAGCCGCCGGCCTCGCGTGGCCGAGGAAAGGGGCGGGGCGGAAGGGGCGTCTCCTTGGCTATTACAGGTTGAGGGATTTTGGCGCGCTCGGCGGAAAGCATTGTGGGTAGGGCAGCGCCTGTGGCTGCGAAGACGGTTGCTCTCATGTCGCAGGAAGGAGAGGAGGCTGCCGCTGAGCAGTGCCCTGTCCGGGCCGCCCTCGACCATTTGTGTCAGGAACTCAATCTGGACGTTGATAGCGCTTCGGAAGCCCTTCGGGATTTCACAGCCTTGCGGGGCACCTACAGCCTTGAGGTGGGAGGCGGCTTGTCTGTCAAGGAAGGGATGGGTGGCTGACTGACTGACTCCCTGCAGCTGGTTAAATGCTCAAGTGGCAACGCAGAGCCCGGGGCTTCCTTGTTCTTGGTGTGTATGTGTGTGTGTGTGCGTGTATGCAATCCTAGATTGGGGTTCCTGGGCCTCGCCAACACTCGACTAGGGCATGTCCTGAGCGGGACTCCCAGGTGGCCCGTTTCCTAGGAGGTTTTTACTACTGCCTTTTTAAGCACTTAACCGTGACCCAGGGACCTTCTCCAGCCTTATGGGTGGACGTCGGAAAAGATGAATGCTCGCCAAAGGTCCATCGAACTAAGAACGATCATTGATGAGTCTTAAATCTTCTGAGATCCATAGTAGAAGAACCCTTTAACTCAATGCAATAAATCACAGATAATCCCAGAAAGGATGCTGATAGAAAGCGGAATACCAAGAAAAAAGACATGCAGATGGCCTGAACTTCTTGTGCTGTGTTATTTTAACTGTTTATTTGAACATTTCCTTGAAGATGTTATTAAAATATTGCCTCAGGAGGTGGAAATACATAGCCTTGCTTCTTCTGTACTACAGTTTAGAAGTCTTAACATATAAATACTGAATACTAACCACATTGAAAAAAGTTATTCCTAAATAATAATAATTACTGTCCAGAAATAGAATGATTATCCCTTAATATAATCAAGCATAAAAGTAGTGAATTATAACTTAGGCTAATACGCTTTGTGACCCTCAAAACTGTAAGGTTTATGATTCAGTATATTGTATGAACATAGAAAACTGAGTTATTGATCAAAAATGATGTTTACACTATTCTAGACTATGGCATTCCAAACAAGATATTTCCACAACAAAGCAAATACATATTATTTCCACACATATTACACATAATTCAATTTCTCCAGTTTCATTTCATATTATGTTTTAATGAGATTTATGAGCTGGCAGAGTATAACACATTTCTTTGACATGTCATGTGAAATATTAAAAAGCTGGTATAACTTTTAGTTTATTTTGGTTTTTGGGGTTTGCATTAAATACTGAAAGTACACTTTAATAAAATTTATTGAAATAAAAGATAATATCCTCTGAGCTTTCATTCTGCAGTCTTCTAATATTTTTATTTTCCTACTGTTTCAATGAGCTATCTCAAAATACCTGCTAAATTTCTATTCACATACATGCTGGTTGTTTGGCTAGCTAGTGAAATAAATGAATTCAAAATCCGCAAAAGAAGTTTAGAGGAGCCTTGAGACAAAATATAAAATATGTTCAAGATGTATAAAGATCACTGGTGTTCAATCGGAGCATAATTTAAGATACAGTATAATGAATTATAAAGAAACCTTCATAAACATAGAAATGAAAACAGGTGCAGGTAGTTCTCAATTTACAGCAGTTCATTTAGTGATTGTTCAAAATTTCAACAGCACTGAAAACAGTTATTAATTACAGTTTTTCATACTTATGACTTGTAGCATCCCCATGGTCATATAATCAAAATTCAGACATCAATTGCACTTAGACTTATATACCCTTTCATAGAGCTTTATGGCCCTCTAAGTGGTTTGCAGAGTCAGCATATTGACTTCAACAGTCTAGGTCCTCATTTTACCAACCTTGGAAGTATGGAAGGCTAAGTCAACCTTGAGCCAGTCAGAATCGAACGGGGGCAGTCGACAGAATTAGACTGCAATATTGCATTCTAACCATTGTGCCAGCATGGCTCTTCATAGCAACTGACTTATATTTATGATGATTGCAGTATCTTGGGGTCACAACACCTTTTGCAACCTTCTGACAAGCAAAGTCAATGGGGAAGCCAAATGCACTTAACAATTGTATTACTAATTTAACCATGGCAGTGATTCACTTATGGTAACTATGGCAAGAAAGGTTGTAAAATGGGGCAAAACTTACTTAACAAATGTCTCACTTAGCAACAGAAATTTTGGGCACAATTATGGTCATAAGTTGAGGACTATCTGTATAAGACAAACATCTGCTAATAGACTAAATAGATAGCTTGAGCTGCTGGAATGTTGGCCTTTGGACAGAATTTCAGTTGTCAAACTGGATAAATGGCCCTTGGAAATAGGATAGGGTTAAATATTGAATGATAGATTTTTTTATTAAAGTCAAGTCTTTGGAAACCTTCCTGGTCCCATTTCCAGCTAAAGCTGCAGGTCATAAGTGCATGCAGGCTGCTATATGGCTGAATTTTGATCATATGAAGCTGAGGGCATTGCACCAGCTGTAACTTCGGGTACATATTGCAAGTCCATTTTTCCAGCACCATCATAAATTTGAATGGTCGCTGAATAAATGGTTGTAAGTTGAGGACTACTGGTAATTACTGGTAATTCTTTGGTTTAAAAGAACTCTTTCATATGACTGTCATATCTCTATGCAAGGCAGAGAATTATGACATTCAGAATTCAAATGAAAAAAAAATGAACATTGTTTTTTTCATGTGAAGTGCTGTATACCATTCTTTGTAAACTGGCAATCTTGTATCAGAACGGTGGATAAAAATGATTTTTTTTAAAAAATAAAAAAAAAATCAGATTTTTTGATTTAAATTGGATTTTTTTGATTTAAATTGGATTTTTTTGATTTTTATCAAATTTTAATAAAACGCTTCTGGAGTAAAAATCTATCAAAAGATTGTTTTCTATTTAAGACACATTAGTAATTTAGTTTATTCAGCATGACATGGAACTTAGTTATGTAGCAGGAGCCTGTATATTCTGCAATATAGAGACTGTCAGTGAGTCAACAGCAGGTCTGAGGAGTCATTTAAAATCTCAACAATAAAAATATACTGTAAATTCCGGCGTATAAGACGACTTTTTAACCCATTAAAATCTTCAGATAAGTTGGAGGTTGTCTTATACGCCGGGTACTGACCTTGCAAGATGCATGGCTGGCAAACTCTTTATTTTAACTGGAAAAGTTGGG
>JANHFM010003748.1:173734-194854 GCA_032468115.1 Grayia smithii
TGGGCGGACCCGCCTGGAGATGGATAGAGGAGCAGTGTCTCAGTTCCTAAGACCATCAGAAATATGTGTTTTCCGATAGTCTTGGGGGACTCTGTGAAAGGGTTGTTTGACCCCCCAAAGGGGTCCTGACCCACAGGTTGAGAACAACTGTTTTAGGATGAAAGGTTAATTTAAATAGGTTCCACTTTCTAGGAAGGAAGTACTCTGAACAAAGTTGATCTGTAGTAAGGAGGCTTCATTTTGTATATGTACAAGATGCCTACAATGCATGAGATAGGCAGTCTTCGGCTTATGACCATTCATTCATTCATTCAATGTTACCACAGCACAATATTTTTGATCATTTTTCACACGACTTGCAGCATCCCCATATATCATGTGATCAGAATTCAAGTGCTTGACAGCTTGACATGTATTTATGACAGTTCCACTGTCCATGTATCATGCGATCACTATTTGTAACCTCCCCAGCTGTCTTCTGGCAAGCAGAGTCAGTGGGGAAGCCAGATTTGCTCAACAACTGCATGATCTACTTAACAATTGCAGTGATTCGCTTAACAACCATGGCAAAAAGGTCGTAAAATGGGTACTCATTTATCAACTTGCTTAACAATGGAAATTTTGGGCTCAATTGTCATAAGTTGAGGACTACCTGTACCTCATTGTATATGAAGGCTCCATGGTCTATCAAAAATATTTAGTCCCATTTTGGCACTTTTCTCACATCTGGTATTTTTCAGAGATTATTGTTGCTTCATTCAATTCACATGTGAATTATCTTATTTTGGAAACTATATTTTATTGTGAAAAATATTCTTCAAAGTTATGATTCTCCAGGTGCTACTTGAACTGAAATATTCCTGAACAAATCTTTTTGGATGGGTTTCTCAAATTTCTTTCACAAAGAAATGTGCAATTCAAAGTTCATAATAATTGAGTACTATCATACCACTGAGTTTAAAAAATATAAATATTAAAGGGATTTTTTAATTCAGTGACCCACCTGTGGTCTTATAAAAGGATAGTGAACTAATGGGTGCGAAAGATGAATTATGTTCTGTACTAATGATTTGATTATTTTGCAATAGAAAAAAATAAAGCAAAACTGATTTCTCAAATTAGCAATATTGTAGCAACATGTTTCTAAGAAATTGATGTCTTGATATTCTATTAATCATTATTCAAGAAATGAGTAAATGACATCTATTATTATTTGCTTATTGTACCAATGCTTAACCCGGACTGCTTCACTGCAATATAAATAAGTATTGTGATGAGTTGTAATATTTCATCAGTTGGGGCTCCTTATGCTCAGAAAATTGAGTATCGTGGTTACTGTATGATGTTAGTGATTTCCATAAAATCTAATTTCAGGTAATTCCAAAGAACCCATTTGATATTCCAAATATTTTTAAGAATTTAAAAAGAAATAATTTTTGTATGATTATAGGTTTCAAATATTTTCTTCTTCTTTCTAGACCATTTTAGAACAAGATATTTTCCATTGCTCTTTGCTTGCATGTTGTTTTGAAATAGTGCTGTTTGCATATCGTTCACCAAGAACTTTTCCCTGGATCATTGATATTCTTAATGTCAAGCCATTCTATTTCTACAAGGTAAGCACAGGAAAAGCTTAAGGTATGCAAGAAAGTGGTTTTATATAAGGTATTTTAAAACTATTCTGAGGAAAATAAATACTTTAAACAGTCGTTTGCGTGAAGAATCACAAAAATGCTTAAATTTGTAAAATGAAATGCACATGAAGTACGTTGTGCTCCTACATTGCGGTAGATGAAATTTGTATTTGTATTATATATGTATGTGACTAAATTGCTTTTTGCATTCAAGGTGATTGAAGTATTGATACGTTCGGAAGAAGGACTCTCAAGAGATATGGTAAAACATCTCAACAGCATTGAGGAACAGATACTTGAAAATCTAGCCTGGAGAGAAGACTCTGTACTTTGGGATGCCCTTCAAGCCTCAGAAGATGAGGTCCCTCGCTGTGAAGAAGTATGCTGTCCAGCAAATAATTCATATTTAACATAGGAAAACTATTCCGATACATATATCATTTTCATTTGAAACACTGGAAATACTGTCTGACTAAAACATGTTAAGGCTCAATTCCTTGCATTAAAAAC
Organism: Grayia smithii; assembly: GCA_032468115.1. Taxonomy (NCBI): domain Eukaryota; kingdom Metazoa; phylum Chordata; class Lepidosauria; order Squamata; family Grayiidae; genus Grayia; species Grayia smithii. Next base: position 175,879 of record JANHFM010003748.1, read on the forward strand.
ATGAGTTATAACAGAATTGTAAAGCAATATGATTTTTTTACCTTTTGAAATTGTTACCTTTTCTTCTCCAGGTAATATTTCCAAGTAATTTTGAAACAGGAAACGGAGGGAAAGGATTAGGATATCTTCCCATGATGCCAGCATCTCCTATCATGCACCCCAGAGTAAAAGAGGTTCGGACAAATCATGAGGGCAGTCAGAGACGAGGTAAATTGAATTATTTTATATCTAAAAGAACATCTACTTAGATACAGTGGTAGAATTAAATCTAATTAAAATCCAGACATTTTAGTTTTTTTCTTTCTGAAAACCATACAACTGAAGTTTTCTTAGCTCAATTTCATTAGTGCTGTAATATTTCTACCCTTAAATATTGGTTGTGAAAAACATCCAAAGAAAATCGGGAAAGAATATGAGCTTGGAAATAAGAAAACTAGACTGAAAAGAGAACTGGTTATTCTCCCACAGCACACTGAGAAGAGACGTGTCAGGTAAGACCAAAGTCCTTTTTGTAACTAAGCTTGTTTGAATTGTCATTTCCATCCAGTTCTCCACTGTGACATACCAAGGCTGTCCACCTGTGTACAGGCAAATACTTCAAATACTGTTGAAGATAGGAGGCTAGCTGCAAGTAGCCATGCTGCTGATCCATCAATCATCTATTTCAGTGCAACAGTGACAGGGAAAACATTATACCTTTAAGTCAGTTTTGATTCCTGGCAACTGCTCCCTGCAGGTTTGCAGGATTTGGCAGCATTTTTCAGAAATGACTTACTAGTTCTTCCTAGGGCTGAGAGAAGTGACTCACCTAAGGTTATCCAGCTGGCTTGTGCCCAAAACAAGGCTGGAATTCAATTTCCTAGTTTCGAGTCTGATATCTTAACCACTATACCGAACTGTCTCTTAGTGACATCTCAAATATGCTAGGTATGCTTTTGCACATGTATCAATCCAGTATGGGCCTCCCTTTTGAGGCTTTTCCTCCTTATGGAGGGTGTCAATGATGGTTTTCTGCACAATTGTCAGGTCAGCAATCTTTCCCATGATTGTGATTCCTACTGAACCAGACTGAGAGACCATTTATAGGCTCAGGAACCCTTTGCAGGTGTTATGGCTTAAGTAGCTGATTAGAGTGGGACACTTTGAGCCTAGAATATTGAACCTTTTCACAATATTCTAATTTTCTGAGATTTGAATTTGGGGTTTTCATGAGCTGTAAGCCATAATCATCACAATTATGACAAATCAAGGCTTGAACTATCTCGCTTTGCATGTAATGAGTCTATCTCATATTAGTTTCACCTTTTACATTACATTACTGAAATAAATGAACTTTTGCATGATATTCTAATTTTTTGAGTTTCACCTGTACATCAGAAAGTTTCAAGTAATCTCAGGAGTCTCCACACACAATGGATTTTAATGTGTTACAACTGTTAATTGATAAGATATTTGTAATTTTCTCATATATAGCCTGAATCAATATAACCCCTGCAGCTCCCTCCCCCCATTCCATATTAAACCGTAGATCAGTCTAGTTCAGGGGTTGGCAACCTTAAACGCTCAAAGAGCCATTTGGACCCGCTTCCCACAGAAAACACCAGGAGCCACAAAACCTTTCCCATGACTGACTATTTTTTGAGTGGCCACAAAACTAGCATATGTAGTTGAATTAAATGTTCTGTTTCCTTCTGAAACTTTTCTTTTCTTGGATATATCCATGATTGACCTACTGGTTGGCTGCGACAGGGAGCCACAGCAGAGGGGTGAAAGCCACATGTGGCTCCAGAGCCGCAGGTTGCTGACCCCTGGTCTAGTTACTCCATGATCTGATGAAATAAGCTGCATCTCATGAAAACTTATCCCTTTCAATAAAATGTTTTTGAGAAAGTGCAACCAAATTGAAATGACAATAACTGGTATCAGGAAATGGATTCTAAAGCAATATGAAAGGAGGCTGAGTGAAAGTTATGATTTTCACTGTCTTTTGGGGAGGGGAATTCTAAATAAGTGAATTGTCAAAGAACAGATCCTTCAGTTAATGTTCATTCTTCATTCATTTTACACAAACTGAATATACTATGTTTTCTAATAAATTCCTTGGTTTGTAGAGAAGTGAAACATTCAGTTAGATATAAATGTGACTACTTATATAAACTCAAAAAATATTCCAGTGGAATATAGTATTATAATTTATTGTAAAATGATAACTAATTTTATTATTATAAGACTATAGAAGTATTATTTGGCCGTCAGTGTTCCCTTTTGAACATAGTCTAGTTTGTATAGTTCCAAATGCAAAATATTTTTGTCCCTCTGATTTACTGCATTTGAAGTAATGCTTTTCTCTTTTATTTTAGATTTGCAGCTATTGTCTCCAATCTCCATTCATGACCGTTACAATTCACCTATGGCAGGGAGTGCTAAAAGAAGGCTTTTTGGAGATGAAAGCCCTCCCACAAAATGTGTAGAAAAAAAATATGCTGAAGCAATGAAGCTGACAACAGACAAGCATATGTCTGTTTCACCTAATGAAATTGCTCTAAGTATGGCACAAACTGCAGTAACAAGACAAAAAGTAACAATCCCATTACATGGTAGGTATAAAATAATACAGTTTTTGTAGAATTTTTAATGGCAAAGGGTAATGGTAGTGAACATTTTTGGAGTGAAATAATTGTCTTCAACAACTGATATGGGTAGGAAAAAAGCAAATTGTTCAATTTAGTGTTACATTTTTTTTACCAGCGGGCGGGGGGGGGGAATAGCATTAATAGCATTTTGTGTGTTTGGTATCCAAATAATTTAGCTTCTTAATCACTGGCCAGTCCCTGATGAAAGTGTTGGAAATAAAACATGAGCTCACTTGTGTAGCAAAAAGTTTTCAGTTACTTCTAGGTATAATCTTTGTAGAAATGCATTACTTTGGAGACATCCATGGGAAATATTTCAATTTTTTTTTACTCCATATTATGCTGTATCATAGGAATAGCTGGAGACAAATACACATTAATGTAAATACAAAATGCAGTGTTTATTGAGGCAACAGTGAGGAACTTCAATAGGCCCATGAATCACCTACTTCTAAATTACATTGCTATGTTGAAAAAATTAAGGGGTATATTAAGAAGTAGTCTTCTGTATTGACTTAATATGCATTTTCAGAATGTTTATTCTAGCCAAGGAAAATATATTATAAACAGATCAATAACTTTTGCATATATCTTATAGGTAATACAAATGAGACAGGAAGGATCACATTGATACCTATTGCAGTCAATCTATCTGAAGACTCTAAAATGGACAGCTATGGACAAGTCCCACTCAGTGCTGATGCTTTAATGACTGTTTGTCCAAGTGAGCCTCCTCCAAGTGAACCCTTTCATTCAGCAGGAAACAAGCCAAAGAAAACTGGATCTCTAGCACTTTTTTTCAGAAAGGTAGAATGTATTTGTAAATATGTTTTGTATTAAAATAATATTGCACTATGACCATTAGCAGAAATCTTTCGTAAAAATAATCTAAACATATTCAAATCAGTAAAAGCTATATACAAAGTAGAGTTACTAAAAACCACCACACACAACATGAGATGAGGACTATTCTGCTTATAATAGATAATCTCTAAAAAATAAAAATATTTGTGATACTCCAATTTTTTTTTATAATCACAGTGAGATGAACTCAAAATGAATCCACAGTACAACATAACTTGTCAAAAAGAACAAAAAATTGTAAAATAAAAAGATATTTGGAAAGGTACTTTTGTGCAGATCTTACATGTTGATGTTAGAAGTTTATAAACCAAAACAGAATTTAAGTGCATGTCTGGATTCAAACTCTTTAAGAAAAAGAAAATACATGTAGCACCAATGTTGTATAACAATTTAAAGGTCAGAACTATGTGAGGCAGACCTCTGCAGAATGGTTAGTCGAACATAGGAAGTCAAACATGGTAGGTCCATTGAACTTTAGAATAGGAAACTTCATATAGAAGGGCAAGAAGGAGAAACAGGATCAATATTTTAGAATATTTGAACTTGTTTAAAGCAATAATCATAAATCTTCATCTGCAAATGAATTGCAAGTCAGGAAACATATAACAAAATAACAGAGTTAGAAGGGCCATTGGTAGTCTTCTAGTTCAAAACCCGTCTTAAGAAAAACCCTATACCATTTTCAGACAAATGATTGTCCAATCTCTTCTTAAGAACCTCCAGTTTTGGAGTACCCACAACTTTGAAGGCAAGTCTTTCCACTGATCAATTATTCTAAATGAACAATATCACTATTCATTTTGCTTGTTAATCATGTCAATATCACTGTTGCTTTTGCTTGTTAATCATATCATCAGTGGTATCACTGATGATGATTAACAAGCAAAAGCAAGAAAGCTATTAAAAATGACCTCAGAAAAATAGAAGGCAAAGAAAGAATACAGGCTTGCATGCTCAAAGAGCAGAAAAAAAGAAAATGGTTAGGGAACAAAAAGCAAACACCTGCACGCACAGAGATCTGCTTGACTAATACCTGTTCTAGCTTAATTGGTAAGAAATATGAAAGAAAACAATTGATGAAAAAATACATCATTTGGTAAAGATAAGACCCACCAGTAATAGTCATGCCATATTTCTCTGGTATCTTTAAGAGTAATCTGATAGTTGCTATTTATATAGAGTTTCTAAAAGCTTGACAGAATTCCTATTTAAAGGCTCCTGAGTTTTAGCTTTCAAGATAAAAAAAAAAGATTACTATTTCCACATTTGTGTGCCTTTATCTTATTTATTCAATAAAAAGACACGGGTAAAGGAGGCACTTGTCCAGGTGCTTTGCCATGTTATACATAGTCAACCAGCCATTTGAGTATACCTAGCCAACATTACAAGAAAAGTACAAATATTTCCATAGTGATTAGTGGCTAGGAATAGTGGCTAAAGAAGAAGGGAAATGAGCTATTGAAAATTCTTCCTTATGATTTTTTTATGTTTTATTTTTTCAGTTTTGTTTCAGTATTTCATTCTACATTTTATGTTCTATACCATCAATTTGAATAATGTCAAGCAACTATAATGTATATAATAAAATCTCAATGTTAAAAAGAGTTTTTGGATCCAGTCATTATTCAAAGCATGCCTAAAAATAATTAAATTACACAGTAATATTTAGCATTATAGTCATAAACTTGCAAAAAAATTAAGTTAGCAGCATTATACCACTACCCATTTTCCAGAAGGGATTCAAATTCCTGAAAACAAGCAAAACAAAAAAACCCTGTGGCTTTTCCTCTTAGGTATACAATTTGGCAAGTGTTCGATTACGTGATCTGTGCTCAAAACTGGATGTTTCCAATGATTTACGAGGGAAGATATGGACTTGTTTTGAATTCACTTTAGTCCATTGTGCAGATCTAATGAAAGATAGGCACTTGGATCAGCTTCTTCTCTGTGCTTTTTATATCATGGCAAAGGTAGGAGATCCTCCAAATGTAATTTTTTAATGTTTTGGAATGAACTTTGTAATACCTTATTTTAAAAAAATTGCTTAAAGAACAAATATTTTTAAGATGTTTTTCATATTCCTAGGTTCCTTGTTTCCAGGTACTCTAAATAAATGTTTTCCTTTGCCCAGCTAAGCAGGATATTGCTGCAATACATAATAGGCTATTTTCCATTATTATCACAGCACAGTTGGTTATATGCAAAAAAAGAGATACTATGCTTTGAAAATAAATTGGAAAAGGTACTTCAAAGTAGGAGCACAAATGTAGCTCCTGTGTGCAATTCTTTAAAGCAACAATACCTTTTCTGATTTCTAGCAACTGCAGGGTGTAGTGTGATCCCTAAAGACACTGCTTTAGAGCTATATTTGGGTTCTTGCAAGCTCTGAAATATTTTTCATTTTTTCTGAAGTACTACATAGGATTATTCTAGAGAAGTTTGATTAGATGCCCTTGCATTTTATACATAATTAGTCCCTTTCTAGAACATACTTTTCTCTGCAAGTACATGTTAAATAAAATTACTACTACTGCCACTAGCAGCTTATCAGATTTTTGTTATACAGCAGTTCCTAACAATCTCATTTCAGTTGATATCTAAAGTATTTGTGATTGTTTGACGCAATCTGTAATTTCCACTTATTTGAGCTTTTTAAATTCCAAATTATATGATTGGTGGAAAATGAATATGAAGATCAGGTTGCAGATTATTGGAAGAAAAATCATTTTCTCTAATTTGTTAGAAGTGAGAAACTAAGCTAGCAGTTTTTAAGCAAACAAGACATGGAATGAGTTTAAACACTTCAATTTTATTAAATTTATCAAATATCAGTGGACCTATGATATTTGAGATCAAAATTTTAACAAGATTCAGAAAGAATAGAGAATGGGTTTTTTTCTAGTTGTGATTATACCCAATGACACTTCTTTGAAAATGCTGTAGAAAGCTATTTTAGGTTTATGTATAGAAGCCTTTTCTTTTTAATCTGTTACAACTGCTTCTTGCTCAGGTGTCTAAAGAAGAAAGAACTTTTCAGGACATAATGAAAAGTTATAGAAATCAGCCACAAGCTAACAGCTATGTAAGTATATTTCAGCACATTTATAAATATTTTGCTTTTGTTATTTAAATACTATCTGCAGTTTTAAGAATAGTTCTAATCATGCTCCCTCAAATTACAAAATCTTGCTGTTTTTTGTTCTCTAGGTATATAGAAGTGTCTTATTGAAAAAAGTACAAGCTGATGTAATAGATATAAAACATGAAAGCATGTCAAATGAAGGTAACAGGGTGGTAATTATACTATACTATTTTAAGCTAAAATGTATACTTGACAATAAGATTCTCTTGAATACGTAACATTTAGAATATATTGCCTCATTATTCAAAATTAGATGGAAACCATTTTATTCTTTTTAAATATATCTATAGGTTTGAAAATACTGTTTCACTTAAATTCTTTCCCTATAATCTTAAATTAAAACATTCTAACATATTTAAAGGCCGACTGTTACTTAAAGGTGAGAATAGGAACAACCAGAGTGATGTCGATGTTATAATACAAATAAGAAAATGTACTTGAAAATTTAACCTGTGGGCTTAACAAATATTATCAAGATATTTGCATTGTAACCTCCATTTTCTGATCATGTAAAGCATTTTATTTCATGATATACGCAGCGACTTGGATTTTATAGAAAACAGCCCCAGAAATAGAATTAAATCTAAGAATCGTGATTTCAAAATATGTTACTATTTCTTCAATATTTTTCCCAACATAAGTGTACTTAGAAGGATGTCCATGTTCAATAGGGCTTACTTTCAGTATAAATTAATTCCAGACATGACATTTAGCCATGGTTTCTTGCTGGGTTTTTTTTTCATATAGTGTATATATAGAAATGTATTGTGCTAGTTTTGTTGCTAACAAAACTATTAAGTGATACTGACAATGGTGGGTAGGGGACCTGGTCTGTATTCAACACATGGTGATCTGTATATTCATTAGGTCAACCCATATTTATTGCAATACCATTTAGACTACAATCCTATGTATATGTATATAGAACTAACTTACATCCCTAGTGACTTGATTCCAAATAAAGCTCTACTAGTGTTGTTTGCTTTTATTAATTCTGCAGATTGGTAAAGTGATGGAAAGAGGAGGGAAGAAAAATAGGCTTTGTGGTAAAGGCAACATATTTTCTGCTTTCCTTTTTACATTTAGAAGCTTATTATATTTATGCTTTCTGTCTTCCTTCCAAAGGTGTCTGCGGAAAGATGAATAATGATAGAGATTTGGAAAAAGAAGAGCGAGGCGATCTTATAATGTTTTACAACACTATTTATGTTAAAAAAGTGATAAACTTTGTATTGAAATATGTTTCCAATCATGATTATATGGTACGTGAATCCCAGATTCCTAGATGGGTTCATACAGTTTGATTACTGGTTTTTTTACACTTATCTTAGATATTAAGAGAGGTGGATTACCTCTAACAATATATACCCATTCAGGTTATAACTGAAGACCAGATTCCCAGCTTATATGATTAAGAAAAGCTGGTCATCTCAATAGTAATCTTCAGCTAGAGAGTATTCTCCCACAGAGGGCAACTTTTACCTTTCGAAGCTCTGGCAAAAACTACTTTATTCTCCCCATCCTTTTCCTTTCCTTCATTTTTGCATGCTTGAGTAGTGTGACAAATTTATTTAATAGAAATCATAAATTAATACTAGGTTGCATTTGATGTGAGCCAAATTCAGTTAGTGCAAAGTTAGTGCACACACAGTTGAGGCTAGCACATGTGAACTTAAAGCTACTGCATGCACGGTTACTATTGAGGTTCTAGACACTAATATCTAAAAGAAAAGTTCTGTTCAAGAGAAGCTTAAAAAAGAAGCTCATTTTGAACACTTACAACAAAATACAAAAGATAGGTATGCTATGGATGTGGATTTATCTTTTAATGATGTACAGTAATCATTGACAAGCATATTACATTTATATTTTAAAATGTTAATTGCCTATTTCCATTAAGCTGGAACCAGTTATCCTATTTTCCATAGAAATAGCACTTCCACAAATGTGAATTTGAATAATACAACAATTTTGTAGGCTTCATTAACTGCACTAATTGACCTATTTATATTTCTAAGTTGTTAAACTTATTATTTATCACATTTGTATGAATTTAGAACTTAAAGCAAATGAAAAATGTTCACAGATAATATATAAGGATGGGTTAGCTAAAAATTCTAAAAAGTAATCACAGTTAATTAATTAAATTTCTATACCATTTTTCATTCAGGAACAGATGACAGTATATACTGCTCCCTTCTAACCCTGTTAGCATGGTTAGGCTGAAGGAAAGTGATTGACCCAGTGAGCTTCAGCGGCAAATGATGCCCAGAGTTTAGGTCCCCCTATTCCTAGTTCAACAACTTAATTACTATATTATCTTTCTAATCCTTTAAACAACTTTTTTTGTAACCAAGGGAGATCTGTCTTATAATTTCAAAACATAAAGTTTCTATCTACTATTATTTGAATAATTGCAAATTTCACTTATAGATCCAATCCAAATAATCTCCAATCATTTTTAAAGTATTTTCATTCAGTCATCTTTTCCTAATCTTCAAGAATCCATGATTCTTTTATTTTAATTACTGTAACATAGCATATTTTTAATTGTTATGGAATAGTAATTGGGAGTTTGGAAAATAGGATTGAAATTCTTCTTCAGCTATGAAGCCCACTGATTGACTTTGGACCAGTCACTGTCACCAATCTATTTCCTGGGGTTGTTACAAGTATTAAATTCACAGGGGAATATGTCGTGCTTTGATCTCTTGAAAAAAGGCAAGATATAAATGCAACTCATGTTAAAAACAACTTATCTGTAGTTCATAGATAATTTTCTTTTCATTATACCATATTCTAAATGTTTATATTTTAATGGGAAGTTAAAATAGTTGAAAAACATACTGTGAGTGAAAACCTTAGTAACAAAAATGAATTCAGCTGAACTATGATGATTTTGGTTTAGTTTTTGCTAAATAATGGCTACAGCTTCTAGAAATCTTAAGTGAAGAAAAAAGAGCTATCAGTTAGTTGGGGTATAAAATAACTTGAGCAGAGAAATGACTGACATTTTTAAAGCTTCAGTTAGATGAGAGGTTAACTGAGAAAACACATCCAAAATACAAAAAATATCACCATAACCGTATTTCAGAAACAAACAAAAGCCCCCATTGTGTAAGCATTCATATTCATTCTAAATGTCTAAACCAGTTTGTTAAAGATAATTTTATTATATACAACAAGTATATAGCAATCCTGAAATATCAATGTCTTGCCTGGATACCAGAAGGAATAAAAACAATAATTTTAAAAGAGCAGCCCTCAGATGCGAAAGAGTGCCAACTTCTGAGTAAACACACATTAATTCAAGTTATAATAAAAAAGAATCTAAGTAATCTTTTTTCTCCCCAGGTGGAAGCACCTCCACTTTCCCCTTTCCCCAGCATTAAACAGCTACCAGTATCTCCTCGGCGAATTTCTCAGCAACATTCTCTTTATGTTTCACCACACAAGAATGGTTCTTGCCTAACACCTAAGAGTGCACTATTATATAAATTTAATGGGAGCCCCTCTAAGGTAAGATGTATTTTTCTAACGATTAAGAGTTAAAAACATCGTTCTTAAATGTTGACTTCAGTATAGTCTTTCTGATCTTTTTTAAAGGATCCAGATAGAAATAATTAAATATTAGACTGAAAATTTGAAAGTAACTCAACTGCCACCTCACTCTCAGCTTGTACTTCGATACCATGAGGTGACAGTCTGCTAAGAACTATGGGGACGGTGGATGGGAAGGGAGCCTTGCTTGGGGGGAAAGCAAAAGTGACTGCTGCTTGGGGAAAGGGAAAGGAGCAATATTCCCCACCACCACCACGCTTGCTGTATCTCCCCAGAACGCTGTTTCAAGGTCACCTGGTTGGGAGAAGAATGCAACTGCATACTAACCCATGGTTGAAATGAACATTGTCAAAACATCTTGCATGCACCTGATTGGTTGGGAGGGCAGTGATGGAGGCAGCTAAGGGAGGGAAAAGTTGAACTTGAACTTGATGTGCAATTCTCAGTTCTGGCTATGTACTACTGCAATATACTTGATTTCTAATAAAACTATGCGTTTCTCAACAAATGGAGCCAAGGATTGTTTCTGTTTAGAGGTTTAAGTTGCTGGTATATTCAACGTGTACATTCATTCAAGGATCCCAGGTTGCTGTTTTTCTCCCCTTTGGAATGTATAAAATTGATTTCTAAATAAATAAATCATCACCATCTGCATTTTAAAGTGCTTTGGGAAATAAATGTTTTCTAAAAAAAAAAATATTGAACTGACTAAAAGAAGGTGGTGATACATATCAATGAATAATAGTCCTGCACATATTTTGACAATGTTATTTGGAAAAAATACAGATGGAATTCTATCTGACTGAGTTAAAGATCTGATCTGTACAAAGACTCTCAAAATACTAGGAAGCAATAATAGAGTTAAAAAGAAATCTGCACATCAGCAGGACAAAAACATTCTGGTGGTAGCCAGCAATAATATTAGAATAATGTGCCCATAAACTGTTTATGAGTTGTACCGTAAACATTCATGGGGAAAAATGGAAATTAGGAATAAAAGAATTGAGCAAAAGAGTCGAGCAAATAAAATTGCAAACTGCATTGAGGTTTGTAGAACAATAACAAGAACATTAGAAGGGTTTACAAAAAAGTAATTTTTAAATAATGGTGGATCCATCCATTATTACATACGGTAATAGGATGTGGTTCCCAAAATGGAAATGAGTTCTTTAAAAATAGATTTCTGCCCTTAGAATTTGAGAACAATTACAAATGGATAATACTGCTGGCATTAGTAAAATATTACATGAGTAAGAAATGGCACACACTCCATTATTAGGCCTAGGGAAAATAGCATATTAGTGATAAGTTATTTCAAGGTCATGAGCTTGTTGATCTAAAGGTCGGCAGTTCAGTGGTTCAAATCCCTAGTGCCACGTAATAGGGTGAGCTCCCGTTACTTGTCCCAGCTTCTGCCAACTTAGCAGTTTGAAAGCACATAAAAACTGCAAGTAGAAAAATAGGAACCACCTTTGGAGGGAAAAAAACAGCGTTCCGTGCACCTTTGGCGTTTAGTCATGCTGGCCACATGACCACGGAGACGTCTTTGGACAGTGCTGGCTCTGGCTTTGAAACGGAGATGAGCATCGCCCCCTAGAGTCAGGAACACTAGTACATATGTGTGAGGGGAACCTTTACCATTACCTTATTTCAAGGTCAAGACATTTCATGGACCATTTCTGCTTGGGGAGAAAAGGTAGTTGCCAGCAGGAGTATGTACTCCTGAGGGATTACCATTAGTGCTAAAATTGAAAAGAAAACAAACTTATAAATAAATGACAATGGGGTGTGGTAGGTGGGGTCCTGGTGACATGAGGAAAGCTCAGATTCCATTGGAGTTGGGTGCTCAATACATTTAAACAGAGAAACAAACCACCTGGTTAAAGCAACTTCCAAATCATATCTGCAAAAAGGCAATAGCAATGTTACCAAGAAGGAAATGGCATTGACACAACTGAATGATGCTGATAATGAGGCTTCCCCAAGACAGAAGATATTTCTGTAATTAGTCTAGAAAAACATTGCGGTTTCCTGAGGAATTGTGGAGATATTGTATTGCCAAATGAATAAGAAAATCTGGTCACTGGTGATGCCGAAGCATTCTTTTATTTCACAGAGATACCTATAATTGGAATATGGTATGTGAGTGGCATGAACCAAGAATTTTAGCTGTTAAAAAACAGATGTTTGAAAAATAAAATTAAGGCATTTATGTACAAATAATTTTGATGGATCAGAATTGGCCACTTTAAATGAGATGATTGCCTGATGTCCATAGCTAAAAATGGAAAGACAGTGATTCTGAAAACAATATTTCTAAGCTTTAATTCAATAAATAGTAAGAACATATGGATTAGAATTAGAGAATACACATTTAACATGAAGATCATACGACTCCATGCATCTACTATAGCATCTATAGATGTCATAAAAGACTATGACAAGGAATGCTGTGGCTAATTGCAATTATTTCTAACTGCAACATCTAGAAAGGATATAGTGCTACTAATGGGTAAATAATATGAAAAAAACTGAAACATGAATGTACTTAGATTGGATTGGATCTATTATATTGGATTGGATATAATAGATCAATAGAATTTTGCAAAATTTTGCTTATTGCCTACATCTGCTTAAAGTAATGTGTATATGGTCTATACATGAACATCATTAGACTGAGACCGAATCAAATAAATTATAATTTCAGATATGTAGATGGCAGTGCTTTGCTAGCTTAAATTAAATAATACTTAGAAAGCTCATTATGAAGATGAAAAATTAAGGTTAACTTTAAATATCAAGATGAACCTGATTTAAGGTAAAGGTTCCCCTCGCACATATGTGCTAGTCATTCCTGATTCTAGAGGATGGTGCTCATCTCCGTTTCAAAGCTGAAGAGCCAGGGCTGTCTGAAGAAGTCTCCATGGTGATGTGGCCGGCATGACTAAATGCCAAAGATGCATGGAATGCTGTTACCTTCCCACCAAGGGTGGTCCCTATTTTTCTATGTACATTTTTTACTTGCTTTCAAACTGCTAGGTGGGCAGAAGGTGGGACAAATAACAGGAGCTCACCTGTTATGTGGCACTACAGATTCGAACCGCTAAACTGTCGACCTTTTAATCAACAAGCTCAGCATCTTAGCCACTGAGCCACCGTGTCCCTGATTTACAGGTATCATATTTGATGCATTTACATTTGACTGAAAACAAGTGAAGATGGTAGATAATTTTGTATTTTGGGGTTCAAGAATACATAAAGATATGTATTGTATTGAGAACTAACGATTTATGGAAGAACATTATTTTGAATTGTGGATTTTGAGATGGTTATTAGGAATTCCAGGGATTTCAAGAAAAAGCAGTCAAATCCTTCTAGATTCAATAAAGTCTCACTGTTCTCTTGAGGCAATAATTAATACGCAGACACACGCGATGTGAATGGATAATGTACAAGAAAAGAATTGTGTTGACAAGATTAAAGGAAGTAGAAGGGAGTACAATAAGTAACAATTAAAAATGTTGCTCAAATGTCCTTCAGAGAACTACCTGTTGTTAGGCTGGATGGGCAAACATTTGACTCATGCGGTTACCAAGAGCTGAGTCAAGAGTGCTTAAATAATAGTTAAGCAATAATAAAGCATTAAATTGCTGCAAATTTTGTCAGCCACAGATTTATTGATTGCTCACATTTCTGTAATACACATACAACACAAAGCATTTCCTCTTTTTTTCAGTGAGTTCTTAAATACATTTTTCAATATGAGCACAGTCTCTGGTCAGATATGGTCATACCATTCTAACTATTGGGGCAAGGCAGGAAAGTTACATTCATGGAAAAAAAATAACTCTTTTCTTTACACCCTTCATTGCCTGTGTATGCAAATGTCACAGCTGATAGGCATGTAAAAATATATCTCTACTCCTAGCTATCAAAATCAAACAGTTCAAGTATCCCAGAAGATGACAGATTACAATAGCATTTGTATTTTTTTTTTAACATGTTGAAGCAGGTAGGACAAATTTAATATTGTGGTTTGTTTGTTTTTTCAGTTTGAAAGTAGAATACTTTTTAGTTTAGGAGAGAACTAAGAATAGACAACTTTGTTGACTGTCGTGACTGTAAATGTTTTTCAAAAAAATATGGCCTCTGCAATTGTGCCTCCTAAAATATGTGATAGCTTTACAATGCTTCAATATGGTTGCTTGAGAAATGCTTGCAATGTCAGCCCTGGTTAAACAAGATTTCTAAGGCTAATTGATCACTTCACTCATATCATTTCTTTTCATCATATTTAATTAGAGACAACTACATTTATAACCCGACTCCACTAGAAATCATTTCTGGAATTTAATGGACAGGACATTAATCTTCCATTAATGATCTTTTATCTGAGGTTACAAGCAAATCAACTCTCTATAACCATACAAAGTTGAATAAGCCTATTCTTCTGGAAATATTTATTGGTAATTTCTAAATATAGCTACTGCGTAGCCAAAAGTCACCCCTTAATATGCAGGGGTTTCATTATGTATTTTAAAAAACTCATCTTGTTTTTTTGTCACACTAAGGTGGCACATACAAGGTTGCAAAAAAAGTACAATAAAATATTGGTAAGCAGAAAAATTATAATAAGCATTTAAAAATCAAGTTGGGCTGAATTGAATTTACAATTTAATTGCAAAATCTGGCAAGAAGAGAATAGACATTCATTCTGTTTGTTTGTTTGTTTGTTTGTTTGCTTGCTTGCTTGTGTCACCTTCCAATGATGGCATATGGATGCTACCAGTTATATTAATAAGTACAATCTACTTTTTGTTAATAAGTCAGTTAAATTTATTCTTGTCCAATCAGCTGGTAGGAAACCCAGTATGACATATTATAAATTTGTCAAAAAAGAAATATTCATGGAAAATATTATACTTCCATATGACCTGGTATGGTTTTCTTTTCCTTTTTTTAAGTCAAATCAAATAATTTACAGCCATAAGGTCATAAAAATATTATTTAGATGCATTTAAAACTCAGTTATGTTTGCCGGTATTGACTATTTGTTAAAAACCAATCTTGATTTTTAGAACTGTTTTGTCAAGAGATGCTGTTCCCTAGGGATTTGTCTGCACATCAGAACTTAACAAGCAATGTTTATTCTGGGAAAATAAAAGAATTGGTTGTCAGAAATGGAAATTCTCAGGAGGCTCTTCAACATTCCTTTACTCTAGCAGGTTCATTGCCTTCAAAGACATTACTCCACTGAAAAGTATCTGAATAATATTTAACACTCATAATAGCACAAGATGATTCACAGTGCAAGCAATGAATTCCAATTTTCAGTGCACGTAGTCAGCAACTTTGAGAATTATATAAAGTTAACTGTGGGGGAAAATGCTAAACCTACCTGGGTATAGAGCCTGACTAGGTGGCTCAGTGGCTAAGACCCTGAGCTTGTTGATCAGAAAGGTTGGCAGTTCGGCGGTTTGAATCCCTAGTACAGGTCTCCTGTGTGGGCAGGGGGTTGGACTAGATGACCTCCAAGGTTCCTTCCAACTTTATTACTGTTATTAAAAGGATAAAAATCAACACTTAAGGTACAAATAGTTCTAATTTCCAGTGTACTATATATTTTTTAATTTTCCCTTCTAGTTTATTAGTGTTTCCATTTCAGTTCTATGGAGTAGTTCAGGAATTACAACAGCCAACTCTTGTTTAACTATTTGGTAAGTGTAGATTGCTATCCTTAAGCCACATTCAAAGCAGCAAAAACTAGTTTTCCACGAGTGAACCTAAGGTCTATGGTTTTTGTGGGAATGAACATGTATTTTGATTAGTAGAACAGAATAGTAGGATAGTAGAACAGAAACCTCTATTGATTGATTGATTTAAAGATTTTAAGTTGGCTGAGTGCAGAAATCACCTGATCCTGATCTAGTTTAGTTTAGTTTACTTTATTGTCATTGCACCTCGTACAACAAAATTAAATGCCATTTTCAGTGTACATTATATATAAAAAATAAAACAAAAACACACATCCTTCACATTCTATGCAACTGAATTGAAAACCCCTGATATTCCATTAATATTGCACTATACAGTAGAATTCAATATAGTTGCTGCTCTGGGATAGAAGTGGTTTTTCAGCCTATTTGTCTTTGTTTTTATTTACCATCGGCCAGATGGTAATAGTTAAAAAAAAATTGGTGCCCAGGATGAACTGGATCTTTAAGAATGTTTTGAATTTTCTTAAGGCAGTGGGAGCTATAAAGCTCTTCCAAAGAGGGGAGACGGCAACCTATTATTATTATTATTATTATTATTATTATTATTATTATTATTATTATTATTTATTGTATTTATATGCCGCCCTTCTCCCGAAGGACTCGGGGCGGCTCACAATATAAGACAAACCACAATAATCGTTAAAACCACATACAATATCCATAATTATCAATTATTAAAATTAAAGTTAAAAAATTTAGAATTTAAAATTTAAAAATATACTAATATACTATATACTATACTATATATACTATACTATACTAAATATACTATACCATTGGTATCTGTCCAATGGGCCTTAAAGCAGCTGTATCTTTTTCCAGAATCACATGGCTACCTTTCATAGCTGTTGCACAATCCCACAAAATGACCAGCTGCTTTAAGTATTACAATCAGACGCTCCAGTCATTATCCTGTACACTCCAAACATCTTTTTGTACCTGAATGTGAAGCACTGCCTAGCAAGCATTATCCTGAGATGCAATTATGTGCAGAATATAGAAGCTTTCGTGGAGTAGAGTTGACCCCTCCCCCACACCTCAAATGTCAGTCTTTAAAATTGGCACCCTAGAGTACTGATATTTAAAACTGTTTCCAAAATATTTAGAAAAGCACCTTAATTTTAGTCCAATTAAGGCTTTAAATACTTTTGAGTATAAGCAAACCCGGTTAAAACTGACAGCAGCGAATGCTGGAATTACATCTCTGCCTTCCTGTCTTCTGAAGAAATAAAACACGGCTGCTTCAAGCTTTCTGTTATTCAAGAACATTCCTGATTGTACAAATAGTTACTTTGGTCATGTAGCAATCTAGTATCATTGTAACAAATGATTCAACTCTACTTTGATCCTAAACTTAGAAGGTCTCTTCGCTTCCTACCCCAACCTCCCAAACCAGCTTAAACCTGCTGGCTCTGTCATCATCTGGCTCACAACACACAAGACATTAGATTAAACAGCAAGGCTTTAAAAGTGTTGTTTGAAGGGCTAAGGGTCAGGCATCACTGTGCCTTTTCAAAGGAGCAGGCAATGGACAGCACAATTTGATGCCTGTCACAAGGATTGGGGGGTGGGGAGGGAGTGCTTTATGGCCACTTTGGAACTCAATGCATCTCCAAGAATTCACTTGGAGGTCAAGAGCTGAAAAAATGTCCTACACAAAGAGGACCATATTAGTGGTCCATAATTATAGACCATAATTATAGTCCATAATTATAGCTTGCTCCTGGGGAGGAAAGCTATGGCAGATGTAGATAGCATACTAAAAAGCAGAGACATCACCCTGTCAACAAAAGTAAGTATAGTCAAGGCTATGGTTTTCCCAGTTGCAATGTATGGCTGTGAAAGTTGGACCATAAGAAAATCTGAGCGCCAAAGAATTGAGGCCTTTGAACTCTGGTGCTGTGAGTCCCTTGGACTGCAAGGCGATCAAATCGGTCAGTCCTAGAGGAGATCAACCCTGACTGCTCTTTAAAGGCCAGATCCGGAAGATGAAACTCAAATACTTTGGCCACCTAATGAGAAGGAAGGACTCACTGGAGAAGAACCTAATGCTTGAAAAAATTGACCGACGACAGAGAACGAGGTTGCTGGATAGTCATTGAAGCAGTAGGCGTGAGCTTAAATGGATGTTAAAGGACAGGAAGGCCTGGAGGAATGTTGTCCATGGGGTCGCGATGGGTGGGACACGACTTCGCAACCAACAACTAATTATAAACCATAATTTATTACAATAAATTATAAAAAAGGAAATGTCCTCAAAATATTTAGTGCTCTTTATTGAATAAGATAAGGCCAATAGAGATCCCCTATTTGGTTTGCAGCTCTCTCAAAAGATCCCTGGCACTTTTTTGTATCAGGCTTCTTAAATGGCCTTTTCAAGCTTGCAATGGATTCCTCCATAATTTTTACTTTGGATATGGAAAGTTTTTTTTTTTTAAATAATAATCATAGGAGATTCTTTATTCCAAAGTAACTTTATTTTCTCTCACTGTTTAAGCTATCCCTTAACCCTTAACACAAGTCCATGATTCACTGAGACTGGAAACTATGGGAAATACATTGTAACAATAGATTGCTAAATTGCACATTTGCTAAGTTATCAATTGACAATAGCAAAACCAAGTACCAAAACCAAGTACCAGGACAAGAATATTTAATCAAAGAAGCTGTTCAGTCACACACTTCTCCACAACCACAAATAGGCTGCCCAGACACTATCTACACAACAAAAAGATAAGCCAACAGACACTAGGAAGGATAACTAAGACTGACCTTTCGACAATCATGCATACACACAAACACCCCAAGACCACACCAAGGACCAGTCCTCTTATAAAACAAAGTCTCTGTATCCCATTTGCTCTGTAGCCTACCTCAAGAGCAAACTTCTTGATTTTGGGAATCAATGGATCACTTCCTTTCAGGGTGGATTTGATTTAAATCAAGTCGATTTAAATCACAATTTAAATCATGATTTAAATCACCAGTAAAAAGGCTTG
>JANHFM010003748.1:237838-254236 GCA_032468115.1 Grayia smithii
TAATTTATAAAAATAAAAATATTGTAAGGCTGCATTAACAGAATCTTGCAAATCTGAAAGTACAAACTTCCTACTTCCACTTTTAAATGCTTGATCCATTAGGACAAATTCTTCTAAGTTTCTCCCTTTGACCATTAAGCCCCTGGGGGCTCCTGCCTCTCTTACCTGTTGTTTCCTTAACATCATCTCCCCCACTTTCCCCCCAAGGTTATCCACGCATTCCACTACAATCGCCAGGATGTCTGCTTGATTTAGCTGTTGAAAACTTCTAAGGCTCCAGTTGGGGATGTCGGTGGGTATAATCACAAACATGGAGTTGTCACCCCCATCATTCATTTATATTCCCTAGCATTGAAGAAGAAAGAGGGAACATGCCTGCAACGTAACATATACCTCTGTGCTGCCTGGGTTGATGCACACAACCCATTTAACTACATCAGCTGAAAAACAGGAAACTGCAACTCAAACAAGCTTGGTTCATTTTAACTTTGGGTATTTCTTCCTTTTGTAATTATGTGTATTGTAATTTTGTAATTACTCAGCACTTCGGGTTTGTTTATAGTTCAGATATGGTATAAACCCTAAAAATCAACTGATTCAGGAACCAAATTCAATGCCTTCTTTGAATCTAGCCAATTAGCACTTTATACTCTTCTGGCTATGGAGTGGCTTTACTCATAGGGACCCTGTTGTTTTTCAGGGAACAGTTGCCTTGCAGAGAGCCATATCAGCCTTCTGTCACGGTCCATCATGATTACCTCCGTTATGAAGGTACTCTTGGAGAGTAGCTTCACTGAGATGAAACAAAGTGTGCAAAACTGGGCCCATTCATTCCAATTAAATGCATGCTTTCCCATATCCATGAATAGCTTTTGACCTTGCAACTGCTTTTCATGGTTGACTGTAAGCCATTTTATATAGCTTTTCCTCCAAACTGGCAAAAGAAAGGGATTGGTTTCTGAATTATTTTCTCACAAGATGCCATTTTAGGAGTGGTTCTTGGCTATTTGCACAATATAGCCCTGCTTTGCCACAAGAGATTTTTTTCTGAGGAGTCTAGATCTGGAGAAGTATATGGACAGCTTTTAATTAATGCTTCCCTAAAGGTTCCCATTTTTTTGTACTTAGCAGGCAAAGTGTCTGGCAGAAGGAAATTGCTTTGTTGTTGTTCATTTGTTAAGTTGTGTTCAACTCTCCATAACTATAGCATGCTAGGCCCCTTTGTCCTCCACTATCTCCTGGAGTTTGCCCAAGTTGATGTTCCTTGTGTCAATGACACTATCTAACCATCTCATCTTCTGTCATCCCCTTCTCTGTTTGCCCTCAATCTTTCCCAGCTTCATTGTCTTCTCCAAGGAGTCCTCTCTTTGTCAGACCTGGAAGCATTTTACATTTGGGCCTTCAGACCTACCACATATACTGCTTTGGGAAATTGGGAGGGGGGGTTATATGGAGCATGGGTTATATGTAATTATAATAACATTCCTTTCTCAGAAAGTCAAGGCCATCTTGCCATGCACCTGGGAGGCTGGACCTGGGAGGCATCTCCAGTTGGGACGGTGCTTTGATTGGATTGTGTGATGGACTTGTGGGTGTTGGGCAGGGACTTGAACTGTTCTTTGGGTGGGGAAAACCTGGAAACTTTCAGATTTGGGTTTTCCCAGATAGGCCAATATGACAACTCTAATAAAATGGAACTTTGAGGAAATTCAAGCCTCAGAGTTTTCTTTCATTGGGGGTGTTACTTGGAACCCTGACACTCTTCTCATTAGGTGGCCAAAGTATTTGAGCTTCAGCTTCAGTAACTGTCCTTCCAAAGAACAGTCAGGGCTGATTTCCTTTATGAAATCATTAAGGAAAGTACTACGATCATGGTAAAAAAATCTTAAGCAGTTTCCCCACTGTTGTCAGTCAAAAGGTAGAAGAGAGACTTCTTTAACATTACTTTGAAAGGAGAAGCTTATTTAGAAGAAATTTTGAGTTGAGTGTATATAGTGGCAATGCAGAAGACCATAGTTATTGCAAGGAATTTAATGACATTTACATTTCTCCTTCATATTAAAAATGTCTAGATGTTTACAGCTCATTCTTGTTTTTCATTCTTCTCTGCTGAGATAAATAGAAGGGCGGAAAGGTCGATCTTCACACAGCAGAAACCCAAGAAAGGCTCAGACTTTTGTTTCCCACTCCAGAGTCTTGTGCCACCCAATTAAAGATCAGGTTTTGCAGTCTCAGTTTGCTTGAATTAATAATAAAGATTAAAATGAGTGTGAAGGTCTCTGCCCTTACTGACACCAAAGAGCACCAGTTTGATTAGGGCAACACCAAAATATCACCTGCCATGCTCATGAGTTCATCAAAACCTGGGACTCCACAAGCAATTCCATCAACAGACATATTGACTTACAACTAGCCTATGGATCCCTCAGAATCCAAATAAACTGCACAGCTAACCAGAGACAGCATTGACACTCAACCAACCCACACAACCCCCACCCCCACCAGCAGTTCACTTCCCAAAGGCCCTGATTTGATGTAATCTCCAGATCTCCAGCATGGGTTTCTGCAGCATGCTTGCTATTGGCTGCCATAGAAACGGGGAGGGGGGGCATGGACATTTGGGATGGGGAAGCAAGCTGGTGTGTAGTAATCCCATGAGAACTGGAAGGGAGTTTGCACTCATGAATTATGGTGCTGTTGAGTGGAGATGTTTATACCTTGTCAAGACCAACCATCCTGAGATGCCAGACGTGAGAAATATCTGAAGAGGAGCTTTCCCACAACATCATATTGGATGTTGATTTGTTTCTCAGTGCTGGACTTTGGGGGGAAGGATTTGGGGTGACTTTCAGTGTGTAACCTTTGCATGTTTTGAATCAGATCTTGCCTTCAAACTTAGTAAAAGTACCTCTTCTCCAATTCAATGGAGTTAGGGGGTTTTCTTTCTTGAGTTTTGAATGGAGGCAGGTCTGACACTCTCACTTGATACACCCACATCTGAAGACCTTATAAACAGAAGAAAACTGACACTGACATCCCCCAAACTCCACTGAAGATGTTACCTAGACTGGTAAGGAAAAGTTCAAAAACCAACCCACAAGCTCCCAGAACGAACCTTCTCCATCATCCTCTACCCAAGGTACAGATATTCACCACTATTGCAAAGCTTAAAGTCTTTTTATTAGCTAGAGTGCTCATTATTTCTGAACCTCTCCCACACCCTAAAAAAAACCCAAACCAATTACATGGACACTTTATCCCTGCCCTAACATTTTTTAAAAAAATGTGGTGATGTGGTGTTCTTGCTTTGATCTATTCCAATACTGCCAAAGGTCTCTATGCCTGGTCTTTCTTTCATTGAACAATCCCCTCTGCATTGGTCTACTACCTTCTTAGCTTCTCCCACTTCTAATAAAATTCCTCGTGGGGCTTCTTTACATTGGGAAAAGTGGAAAGACCAGACATAATAAGTAATTATGAAACCACCATACCTACTATTATACCTCCAGCAACAAATACCATCAAGAAAAGGTCAACATAAATTGCCGAGATACTGTGAATATAGGACAAATCTGTAAAACGAATAGATTTGGGGAAAGCTTCATTTGGGGTTGCCCATTGTAGAGTGGGAAGTAATTGGAGGCAACTAAATTTCACTTAATAAACTAGATATTGGAAAACTCAAGCCATAGCTTCCCAGTAGAGATCCATCTGGGTCATAGACTGATCCAGGTATGCAAAGTCACCTGAGATATAGGCAGCTCCTATCAAGGTATATTTCACATATACATAATAACAGCACTTAGACTTATATACTGCTTCATAATGCTTTATAGCTCTCTTTACATATACATGTAAATAGCTTTGATGTGCTCTAAAATAATTCTTCCTGACAGCCTTGAGTAGAACACAATTCTAATCTCTGCAGCAAGGAGGCCATGCAGAAAATGTTTCCAAGTGGCTGAACTAACAAGTGGTACAAGTAGATGGTTTTATACATCTTGTACATTTGTATTCAGGCCAGTGTTAATAACAGACAAGTTCTTTCATTACATATATTGAAATCTCATATCTTTGTTTCTGGCTGCCTTGCTGAACTATGAGGTTTAAGGGCCAGAGTAAAGGCGCAGGTAAAAGGAAGACGCGAACAATGCTGTTCGTTCAGCACCTTTATTCAGTGACTTCAGCAAGAGAACAAGAACTGCCTGCGAGCGGCCAGAGCTCTGTTTATATAGAGCTCCAGCAGCCTGCTGACCAATGACAGCAGTTTGTATTTTCCCGCCCTTGGCTAGCCAGTCAAGCGGTGGCACAGAGAAAACTTCCTAATATGGGCAATGACCATATGCGGACATAACATTTCCTAGAAAAAAATTAATATTGATTAACATCTCTGCCCTGGCATGACAATGGATCTCTAAATTCCAAACCAGGGGAAGGATGTATGTTTTCTTGTTGTGAAACTTCGGCTTTCCAATAACTTTCAGGACATTAAAGTGACTATTCTCTTCCAGAGAATTTTGGAAGATTTTTCATTGCCTGACATGAATGTTAATTCACCCTGCAGAGGTGAAAGTTGGACCTTAGAATGCAATGCAAAATCCAAATGACAGCCTATCACATTGCCCATAGTCCCTACCATACCAATATCTTGTGTCATATTGCATACAACCTGAGACTGCAATGGCAGATCTGCATCCTTGGAACAGAGCTTCAT
Organism: Grayia smithii; assembly: GCA_032468115.1. NCBI lineage: Eukaryota > Metazoa > Chordata > Lepidosauria > Squamata > Grayiidae > Grayia > Grayia smithii. Next base: position 242,553 of record JANHFM010003748.1, read on the forward strand.
TTAATGCATAGGAAGGACTGTGCTCTGAAAGGATGACTCATTAAGTGCAGAAAGAAAGGAAAGAGGGAGATGAAGTATCTCAGGAGCCCCATTATTGTTAGTTTCTAACTTCCAGTTGTCCAGGATTCAGATTTGTAATTAGCCATGGTGGCACAGTGGTTAGAATGCAGCATTGCAGGATAATTAGTTCATTGCAAGGTTCCTGACCAGCTCAGGTTTGGTAAAATGGGGACTCAGATTGTTGGGCACTTTGCAAAGCACTTAGAGAAGGTTGTGAAGCACTGTGAAGCAGTATATAAGTCTAAGTGCTATTGCTAAGCACTATTGCTACTTACCTTTAAACTAATGAAGCAGCCAGGCTGCCTTCTAGTTAGGTAGTAGGATGAATTATTTTAACATTTTAATGCCAGGATTCATGTCCATTTTTTTGTCATGGACTCTTAAATTAGATCTGCCTTCCCAAAATGTACAACACTGATGAAGAATATAATTGGCTGATAAATAGCCAATTCTATATTCAGTCTTCCATCCCTCCTAAAATAAGGATACTTCCTTGGGAATTCCCATTGACCTATTAAGGCTGACTGAGTCACCCTCTTGAAAGTGGGGAAGGTAACTGCAGTAAAGTCATCACACTATAGCTGTGTTGTGGCTAAGGCAGAAAACAAAAACTAGTTATTTTTCCATAAGAGGAGTAGCATAACATTGTTTAAGTCTTGGGATGGGGGCAAATATTATGGGATAAAAGGCAGCCTTGGAGTAACAAGGGCATTCTGGTTCTAAAAGAAAATAGCCTTACTCTGCAATCAGCACTGGGGAAGACAGACAGCCATCTCCCATTTGATGTCTCTACTTTTGGTGGTCTTGCTTAGGCATTATGAGAGTTGAATCCACCACATTTGAAAGGCACAATTGTCCTCCCTCACCTGGTTCCTCCCTTAGACATCCGTGATTGGGGTAACACACGCGTGTCAAACTCGCCGCATCACGTTGCTATCATTTGATTTGCGATGTTTTTCCCATTTGTTGAGCTGGGATGGGCGTGGCCTGTGTGTGATGCAACTGGCCCATAGGCCACCAGTTTGACACCCCTGGTGTAGCAGTAGCTTTTAGGTGCACCAATCGTCTCAAAGCTGGTGTTGGCCAGGTATGATACATTATGTTCAGTGTTTTGAGTGTTTTGTTTAGTGTGAGTTTTACTGACAATTAGGCAGGATGAACAAGATACTATTTTTATGAGGAACAATGAGAATTAATATGATAAAAATGAATAATCACCATTCTCTCTGTCTTATCTTTCTAATCTATATCTCTCTTCTTCTACTTCTCAAACTGGCTGCTTTCCTAACACTGATTTTATATTGTTCTACAGTATATATGCAGGTAATCCTTGATTTACAAAAAACAGTTGTGACCAGAATTTCTGTTGCTAAGCAAAAAGTTGTTAAGGGAGTCATGCCTAATTTTAAGACCCTTTTTTGCCATGGTTGTTAAGTGAATCATTGCATCTAGGTGAACCTTGTGGTCATTAAGAAAATCCAGCTCCCCCTCTTGACTTTGCTTGTTGGAAGAAGCTGACTGGGAACATCACAAATGGTGTTCACATGATTTTCTGATTTTGCAACTGTAATCTGTAAACACATGCCAGTTGCCAAATGCTGGAATTTTGATCATGTGACCCTGGGGATGCTGTGATGGTTATAGGTGTGAGGAATGGTCATAAATCCTTTTTTTTTTAACATTACTTTACTTAACTTTATGTAACTTCGAGTGGTCATTGAACAATGGCTGTAAGTCAAGGACTATCTGTACTTCATCTCATCCACTAGGGGCATCCTCATCTTTTATCCCAGCTTTCCATGTTTCAAGCAATCTTTTTATTTCCCAAGACCTTTGGTGAGTTGCTCCCGGTTCTGTCCAGTTCTTGAGAACTGGTAGTAAAAGTGGTGGGAGGCTCCGCCTACCCGCCCTGATGTCACATTTGGTGATCTGCGCATGCACAGAAGTTTCTGCATATGTGCAGAAGCGTGCGCATGTCCACGAGTAAAGCAAGCATGCACGTGTGCTCCCGTTGCGAACCGGTAGTAAAGGTAAGTAGAACCCAACCTTGCCCAAGACATATCCCAAATCTAGTTCATTATAGATTCATATCTTCTAATAATTGAAATGTCCTGCTCTCTGAGTGCATTTTCCAAGCAATTCTTCTGTAAATGCCTGTAAGCCGAACAGCATCTTTTTCCAATTAACATACATGGGATAAGGCTGCATATCTGCATTTAAGGTAACTTAGCTTATTGTTTAGCAGTGTACAGTCTTATACTTTCTCCCTTTTTATATAAATAACACTGTTTCCTCAGTTATGGCAAGATTATGGAGAAAGCATAGCCTTAAATGGTTACTCAGATCAACCTTCTCCAACACGATGCCCTTCCACATGTGTTGCGCCATGCTGGCTAAAATTTCAGGGAGCTGTAATCCCACAAAACCTGGAAGGTGTTAGGGTTAGGGTGGCTAATTCAAACTTGGTGTCTGCTCAATGCTTCTCTTCTGGTTTGAACTATTATAAAGAGTCTAAGGAAAAATTATATTTATATCATAAAGTCCCTGAAGAAATAATTACATGTAGTAATTTGGTAGCAACTACTCAGTGGATTCCTGTGCATGTGTGTGTGGTTCATATATGAGTAAAATGATCACTAACAACTTCCGTGGAAAAGATAATTTAAATCAAATTATAGAATATGTAACTGTGTTTCAGTTGAATATGTATTATGTCTTGATTGCCTGTTGTACTGAATAGGCATGATAACAATTCTAATTACATGCTTATACAGTATTCCATTTTTTCCATTGTTTGCTGGAGGCATAAAAATTCCCTTCCAGTCTACTGAAATTTAGACTTTTTTTAAGCATCCGAATACCCATTCACTTCTAACCACAGAAAAACAAACCTTAGCACTTTGGGGATTGTTCTTAGTAACACTAGAGAGTCACAGAGGATTCATGGAGGCCAAAACTATATCACAGAGGTTTGAATCTTAGTAGACAGAGAAGATATAATAATCTTCATGATCTAGGCTTTTTACATGTGATTGACTAACTCCCATAATACCCCTCCTATCATAACCACTAAGCTTTCTGTTTGGCATTATAGAATACCCCAATACATCCTCAAATAGAGAATGCTTTATGCTAGCTCAATTATTTCATACTATCTTGAACTTTTATTGAAGAAAAACAAGGTATCACCAGTTTAAATAAGACAAAATCCAGATGAAAACATATGGTAAGCTGATTACAGCTGCTCAGCTGTTTGTTATTTATGTGAATAGCAATTCAGATCAGTTTGCTCATTTACTAAATTCATGACAAAAGTAATTTAAAACCTATTAGAATTCTAGAATTAGAGTGTTCTATACCTTGAAGCAGATCCTCTGGTGGTGAGCTGATGATAATGGAGATGTAAGTTCTAGTTCCTTGTAGGGACTGCTTCCTTTCTGATGACCAGTGCCACAACTTCCTAAATGAAAATTGGATTCATGCAAACATTCTGCCTCAGGTATTTGATGGGCCCAAATAAGTTTCAGAAGCCCTTGAGAAATTTCTAAGTAACCTAGAGAGCAAGTCTGTTGAGAGCTTCACTAAGTCAACCTCTAGGAGAAGGAACTGATGGTCCTCTTATCAGGATTGTTTCCAAGTTGCTTCTCCTTATGCACAATCTAAAAGAGCACCTTAGTTTACTAAGATACTACATGAGATAAAGATGAAGAATAAATCTGACTGGACATGAATGTGCACTCAAGGCTACTCTATATTGTGATAGTCATGATATACTTCTTCACCAGAATTCTGGGAGCTGCATTGTCTACCAGTCTGTTTTCAGTGCAGTCAAGATGGTTTACAAAGTCCTAATAACTTGACATTGGAATATCAGCAGGACAACTCATTCTGGGTAAAATCTCTTTGTCTATGCCAAGAGTCTCCAATCCTATGAGGTAGCAGGGAATTCATGATGGTAGAATTTGGACTGGCATCATATAAACAAGATTGTGGGAATTTGCAAATTCTCCATCAATTTCTGTTCTCTTTTCACACAGGCAACATAACATGGGATAAAAACTAGACTACTGATAGAAACAGAGTGTATTGTTAATTAACTCATCATCAACAACTGGGATCACATTGCTGACTGGAGGGAACTACTTAAACCTAATTCCCTCATAGATAATTAATCCACCATTTCATTTTTCCTGTTTCTATTACAAATTACCTCAGTTAAACAGTGTCATGTGAATCTGTGAATTTCTATATAATACAAAGACATCATGTGGGATGCTTGTTTTTAACCTGATGTTAAAAGCAGGTTAAAAGCTTTTGTTTTGTATTATATAAAACTAGTGGTCTTGGGTTGTTTGAGAAACCATAGTTTAAAAACCCAGTCTTAGCTTGAACCCCACCACAGGTGCTTATTAAGGAAGAGCTTATTGCTTTTCCAGGGAATGCTTTAAGAAGAAAATGTCATCAGCTGATGTATAGTTAAAGCTAAGACTGGATTTTTAAACTGTATATCACAAAAGAAACTATGGAGGGGAGGGTCATAGGGTAAATGACAGAATATGATAGACTAACTTTACCTCTAAAGCTCAGAATTCTGAAACGTTGGATTGACTGAAAACCAGCACATCGTTCAAGAGACCCTTGAAAAATGTGGAGCCTTGTTGCTAGGCACAGATGTTGCTATGATAAGAATGAAGAGTGTGCAGAATCTGTGGTAGTAACACATCCCGTCTTGTTGCTAGGCATAAATGTTACTAGGGCAAGACAAATGGGAAAAGCATAGTAACTGGAGTCGTCTAAAATTCATATTCATTTGCTGAGGACCTAAATGTTCTGAAACATTTTTATATGGGGGTTACAGCTGTCTGATAATGCATGTTGAATAAATATCTTGACACCTATCAAGATCCTGTTATGGCTGCTGCTGTTGTCAGCATTGGAATATATATATATAGCAGGTTTCTTTTTCAGAAATCCACACCTCATTGGCTAAAAAAGGATGCTTAGATAAGTAGATTACAACATTTATGACAGTTTTTAAATGAGATTTCATGCTTTGGGACTACAGTTGTTGCTACTGCAATGGAAAATTAAAATAGTTTCCAGTCCTATTACAGCATTTCTTCAAAACAGTCACAAGATATGTATCAATCACAGGAAAAAATAAGCTTGTTTCAATTCAGAGGGTTTTTTTTGACTGAAATATTGGAGTAAATTCAGGAGACACATGATTTGCCTCCATCCATTTAGTGAACTTAGGTTAGGTGTTTAATGGGCTTTAATCAGTGGTCAGTGGTACCATCAAAGCATAGTTTTAGCTCAAATTCCTGTGCCCATTCAGCTGGATGGAAAGGAATGGTTTATCACATATTAAAGTAAATACACGTAAAGCTCATTCAGTCTAAAAAAGAAGCTTTCAGAAGAGAGGGATGGAGGGAGGGTGGTTCAGAAGTGAAGTTTATTCCTTTCACTTGGTTGAAAATGGTATTAGTCATGAACTAGAATAACTGATCTGTGTAATTCTGGGATAGATTAGTAGCAGTGATCCAGGATTGTGGAAATACCAATTGAACACTGTTAAGATAATCAATTCCTGATGTAATTCTTGGGAAGCAGTTTGGAGAGATCCTAGTGAAAAAAAGCCACAGCTATAAAAATAACAAATAATTGCATGTAGGCCTAACTCTTCCTTGTTATTTCTAATTCTGACAACAATTATATTCTTTTCATTGTTTTTGTGGTTTTCAATGCTACATACTGAAGAACCTCATGAGCTGCTTTTGATTAAGTCACTTAAGTTCTGTTAACAATTTTATTTTAACAATGGCAGATCATTCAAATCACCATTCAGACATAATCAATTTTGTTTCGAGCCAGCATAATTGCTGAAATGTTACCAGCAAATTTTGTGAAATAATAACAAAGAAAAACAATAGTTTGTGTACCCATTATGTCCAAAAGCTATATATGGATATAAAATTAGGATATAAGCAATTCAGCTGTTTCACACATTTCATGCAAGTAGTAAGCAAGACACAGAATACACATTTACACAGTATCTTTGTTCAAATCACAAGATACCATCTTGGAAACTATCCATGCTCAGTACATTTATTTTTGTTGTGATATACTATAATAACAACTGGCAATAAAAGATGCCAAGTCCTGAAAAATAAGTTAAAGCTAATGTATAGTAATAAAAATACATATTTACTAAAGAGATGCCAGTCTTGGTTGTGAAGTTGCTGATAGATTATGCAAGGTACCATAGCACCAATAGGGATAAGTACATCAATCAAGAATAGATCAATAGATTTATAGATCAAGTGATGGACACTGACTGGCAGATATTTAAGAAGCTGTATCATCTTAGGCAGAATTGTACCATGTTAAGCAACAATTTGATTTGCTTAAACCAAAGATGGGTAAGTTCACACAATACAGGAAAAGCCATGTGTCAGAGGCCCCTTCTTAGTTGAGAAGCAGGAAGCAGTCAAGCAGGTTCAAGACTTAAGAAGACAAATCCAAGAGATGCCAGTGGAGCACACTTTGTTCACAACATCCCTTTAAGCTCTCAGGGCTACAGCTTTTTTAAAAAAAAATTGCCCTCCCTTTGAAGCTTCTGTCTGTCAAACTATAAATCAAATTATATCATCAAGAAAAAAGATAAGCCAGCTGTGGAGTCCAGTCCTTTTGGTCTTGCCTCTTTGAAGAGGCAAGTCTCAAATGTCAACCTCAGCTGAGGAAGTCCCTGTAGATAGGTTTATTTGTTTGTTTTTAACTTTCCAGCTGGCATTCCTCTGAGCCATGGCTGGCCCTCATTAAAGGATGAGGAACTTTTCCTATAAGGCCTGAGTGGAAATCTCCATGGCTGAATGACATTATATGACTGTAAGCTGCCTAGAGTCACTTTGGCAAGATGGGCAGAATAGAATAGAATAGAATAGAATAGAATAGAATAGAATAGAATAGAATAGAATAGAATAGCATTCTTTATTGGCCAAGTGTGATTGGACACACAAGGAATTTGTCTTGGTGCATTCTCTCTCGGTATACATAAAAGTTTATAAAAATACATAGTTAAGATATGCCCATTTTATTCCAAACACACACACCGTTGAACTGTATTTTCTACTCCAGAAGCAATTATTAGATAGAGACAGACAGACAGACAGACAGACAGACAGACAGACAGACAGACAGACATGGTAAGCCCATACCAGGCAAGCAATAATTCTTTTTCAACTATACATGGAGAACTACAATGCAGATACACAAGGAGAGAGAGTGACACCCTCTAATGGCCTCCTTTATATAGGCAGCTTCTTAAAGGGCAATAACCTTGCTGACTCATCCTCAGTCTTAAAGGGCTGGTCCGCTTTAAATCATCATTACCTCTCATTTAAAGTTGAACAGCTGAATGCTTGAACATATTCACAATGCTCTCTATCTCCATTATGTCTGTGCTCCCTGCTTCGATTCCTACTCTCATTGCTACACACACCATTACTACTATAGCTGGAACTACTCCTACGGTCATTATCTACTGGATACCATTACTTTCTCTTTTCACTAGCTGGGTTTTCTCACCCTGACAAATGAGTTGGGTGCTTTGGCTTAGCCCGCAGGATTTTATGCAGCATGAATGGCAGTTGTACTAGAGTCTTCCAGGGCTATTCCCTCTCTCCCTCCCTCCCAAGTTGAGCTGAGCCAGATTAATGACCATTGAGCAGGTGTAACCAGGCTAAAAACTTAACTGATCTCTAGTTACACAACTGTTTAGTTCTTTTTCTTTCTGTGGCATGTGTTTTATTCTGAATGAGAAAAGAAAGAGTTAGAATGCAACTGGGGTGTATTTGACACAATGGTCTTCCATGCTAAACACCTCCCCTCCCCCTCTGGAACAGGTTTGACTTGAATTTCAGGCGATCCATTCCAACCATAGCTATGCTTCCTTGGTGAGAAAAAGATTTTAATCATTTAAAAAATAAATAAATAAACGTAGAAAGGCTTACCAGACTTCTATTGAAGGCACCCTAAATATCTGAGGCTGTTACCCTGAGTTTTTGTTTTAAGACTTGTGTTCCTAAATGTTGGTGTGTGTTCGGGGATGAAGGGAGAAACATTTGGAGAACACCTGAGAAGCCTTCTGCAGAGTATTTAGTCTTGCACTTGTCTGCAGGGATAGTCTTCAGTGTTCCTTTCCAGAGGCGCCCATAAAAGGAGAGCAAAATAGTCAAGATGGCGGCAAGTCATACAACTGGGTGAATGAAGCCGCTCCCATTTTTTTGTAGGCATCTAAGGGCCCTTGGCTTCAGTCAGTTACGGCCATCTTGACTTTTTTTTTTTTTTACGTTACTCTGAAGAAACCCTTTATGCATTTTATTTCAATGTTTAAAGACCCAAAAAAAAAAGGAGTAAGACTAGGCTTCTAAATTAACATTTCCAGTTATGCCAGTCTGTTCTTTAATGGAAGTGCCGGTCCTGTTACCCTTTGTAATTGACTTAGAGACTGATGATGATTCTGCTGTTTTTCTCCTCAGACTCTTCAAATACCTGAAGACTTTGGGGGAAGTGCACTGCGCCAAGGAGACAGACTTTCTATTTAAAGAATCAGTCCTTAAATTAAAATGGCATTGGAGTATTAACAACGCACAACTGCCCTCTCCTCTCTTTCTCTGTCCAGCATTAGACTTGAACATCTCTTAAGGAGAGAAAAGACGGCTGGTCTTTTTTTCTCTCTCTCTCTCTCCCTCCCTCCAGAGGATCCCCCTTTCTCCCACCCCCCAAGAACAGTTGATGAGTTGCTTTGGTTTCCTTTCGAGATCTTCAAAAAAAAAAATCAGGAACAGTGGAGAAAGTTCTGCAATTGCACTAGTCACTTCAGAGAGCAAGGGAGGAACTGGAAGAGCTAGAAATTAAAACAAAATTAATTTTGAAAGACACTATTTAGAATTTAACTCACCATTGTAAATATGTTGTACTTCTAAACTATGCAGGGATAGAATTAAATTATTTCTTCTTTTTTTTTCTTTCTCTTTTCTTTTTTTTTCTTTCTCTTTTGCTGAACTTCCTAATTTACTATCTCTGAATTCTAGCTTCTATTTTTCCCTGCTTGGGCCCTCGTTCCCTTTTCTGGCCCAATGCCCTGTTTTCTATCAATGGCAATCTTATCTGACAATACAAATGTTTTATATTTTATAATGGCTTGGACTTTTGGGGGGGAGGGAGGGAAAACAGAAGTAAATTCACCAACCCTGAAACTCTTTCCCTTTTTTAAATGTGAAACACTGAGCCCAACAGACATCTATTTTCTACGGACACGTTTTGGATTTTGCAACGTACGGCGGCTTTGGCTCAACGACTCGTTCTTCCTAATAAACGGAGAACAAATGGTCTCGAAACGATCTTCGGTTCACCAGGAGGGCTTTTGGTGTGTGGACTTTTTGTTGTTGTTGTTGTTGTTGTTAGGTATTGCAGTCTTTTCATTTTTTGCCTTGCAATCAGGGTTCATTTTGCTACCCAGAGGTGTGCTGTAGTTTTTTCTCCCCCAAGTGATATGCCCCTTCTGCCTTTTCCCCTGCTCCCCAATTGGATTTCCTCTTCCTCTACAAAACAGTTTTTCTTTGACAAATTGTTGTCGCTGTTTTCATTCCAGGAACCTGCTGTGTACTGGCGTGGCCTACCAAGCAGTGAGGTAGCCGCGTACTTTTCCATTTGGTGAGACTTGGATGGCCTTTCTCTATAGAGCAGGGATGTCTAACAGTAGTTGGTTCCTCTTACTTTCGTTACCGGTTCAGAACCAGGAGTGCACTCGCTTGCACTTGCTTCGCTCACACATAGCACTTCTGGGCATGTGCAGAGCAGCCGTGAGCACATCCGGGTGGGTGGGCAGAGCCTCCCACTGCCACCACTACCGGTTCACCCAAACCGGGGCAAACCGGTAGAAACCCATGTCTAAGCTTGGCAACTTTAAGATTTGTGGACTTCAACACCCAAAACTCTCCACGCTGGTTGGGGAATTCTGGGAGTTGAAGTCCACAAGTCTTAAAGTTGCCAAATGTGGAGACCCTGCCTTCTCTAGAGTAAGGAAAGGCTGTGTAGCAACGATGCTTGTAGACTCTGGTGAGAATCTTCCTCAAGAGAACGGGACTCTTATGTTCTCTTCCTCAGGACATCTTTGTCCAACGAGCTTTTGCTACTTTCCATGATTTAAGCAACCGAAAGAGGCAAAGAATAATTCTTATTACTTGACTGGGCTGTGAAGTCCAACTTTCATTTGAAAAAAAAGATGCTACATAATGCCAGACTTTTTTTTTATCTTTTAAGTCCATACAATGCTGTCAGAAGAGCCTTAAGAGAAGTTACTTCAAAGAGCTGAGCCATTCACCAGAGTTAACAGTTAATGCTCCTAGTTCCAATAAGCCTCATCATCTTGAATTAGCAGTAATTGGAAGATGCTTCCACCCCTGCAAGAGGTTTTGTGTTTTCATTAGTCAAAAAAAGGATTCCTTTTGCAGGCATGGATCAACTCCTACCATCAAAGCAAATCAGCCCTCAGGATCAGGGTAATATGTTAAGAAATGGCTTAGTTATGCCAAGGAAGTAGCATTACCATTAATTACTTCACACTGGAACCTTCTTTACGTTGCTGTTAGTTTTGTCCAGAAACCTTTATATTACTTTGTTGGCAAACATCCATCTAAAGACTTGTTCAGAATTGTTCGAGTACCAAATAAGAGCTGATGGATTTTAGGGGCTGTCTAATAACTGTGTATTTCTTTGGCATCGACAAACGGATCTTGATTTGAACTGAGTTGCTAGGTTCCCCTTTTTTTCCTGTCCTAAGCTGCCAGTTTGATGGACAAATACACTCCCGTAGGTCTGCAGTCCAAGGAGCTGCCTCCACCCTCTGCTGTCCCCGGAGAACAGATCGTGGCTCAAAACCTCAGCTCTCCTGATTAGCATTCAGTGATTCCCTCCAGCCGTTTTGAAGGATCACTTGTCCAGCGGCACAGCGCAAAATTACCAGCTTGTGAGATGGTAACAGGAGCCTCAGGCCATAACAAATCAGATCTTTTTTTGATTTCCTTAAGTAGATAGCTGGGGATGAATGAGCAACGTGCAATAATTAAAAAAAAAAAAGCATAGGTCTTGAAAGATATTGAAGAAGGCTGTATTTCTTAATATATAATTGTACATCTATAAATAAAGATTTATAACATGAAAGGTGGCCCTTGGTGTTTGTGTCACCGTACAAGCAAAGGGGAGTCAGTCCACCAAATGCCATGATGGGGTCATCCCAGCAGCTGCCCTTAAGCTGAACTGGTGCTTGTTTTTGGTAAAGAATATATTTCCGGGCTCCCCAGTAGGCAAAGCGTATTTACAAGAATCCATCGAGACGGAGTGTTCTGCTGATCCAAATAGCATAAACCTTAGAAGCTCTCTTTGTGAAAAGCTGCAATGCTGTCAGATTACACAGGTCTGCAAAAAAAAAAAGATATTTTTCGACAGCTGTATTGGTCATTCCACGTAATCTTTATGTTTTTGGGTGCGCTGAATCCGAAAATGACCTCCATTTTGTCATAGGACATCACGTTTCCTGACAATTTAGGTAACTATGTTAA
>JANHFM010003748.1:327180-339212 GCA_032468115.1 Grayia smithii
CGGTTCTCTGAACTACTCAAAATTTCCGCTACCGGTTCTCCAGAACTGGTCAGAACCTGCTGAAACCCACTTCTGCTCCTAGTTCACATTCTTTTTATAAGTGTGATTTTAATATTGCATACTGGATGAGAGTCATGTGTCTTTAAGAATATGCATAGCACAAAATGACTTCTTGAATTCAAACAATTGTTTAGCATTGGAGTAGTGATTCATAATTTTTGGATTTCCATTTTTTGTCTTCCTATCCAGCTTCTTAGGATTGTTGTGAGGAGACAAACCACATGATCCCTATTAGAAAAAAGTCAGGATGAAAATACTGTATAAAATAATAATAAACAATGGCAAGGAGCCCGGTCAGGCATTTCTGTGCTAAAAATAAAGTAAATCACATTATCCAATTCCTGTGAGATCACACAAAAGAATGCCAAAATGGTGCATACATTGGCTATATAAATTTCCAGGTGCACTTTCAATTATTATAGCTGTTTTTTCATGATATGGTTAACCTAGTTCATCAATTCCCTTTTTACAGCAGATGCCAGTAGTACATACCATAGATGCATAGTTAAACCAGGAGTGGTCTTGCATCTACCTCAAAGATAGTTGAGTGAATGTCACTTCCTAAATATTTTTTTTTTAACATTACCAAATGACTAAAGTAAAAACTCTATGGTTGACTTGATTGGAGTTGGCAGCTCCCATGGGCAAAGTTGGGAGACAGAGAGAGAAAGAAAGAAAAAGAAAAAAAGATCTTAAAGCAGTTGTGATTTTGCCAAGTCAGGAGGTCTCCACAGATATTGTTGAAGCAGAGGAGAATATGAAGGACAAATAAGTGCTTATGAGCCGGCTGAGCATTTGATAACTTTGTTTTGTAAACTATTCAGCTTCAGAAAGGTGCCAACCGATGGGCCTTAAAAGCCTCTGAAATGGAGAAGCATGGTGGTAGCTGGAAAGAGGTAAGGCAAATAAACATATTTTATTCCAATTACAAGATCAATAAAAGGGCCAATATTGGGCTTATTGTGACTTAGTGGCTGCCCAATTCTGATGGTATACCCTTTAAAAGCAGGAAAGATTAAAATAGGAGTACAGGTCATAGGCATCCAGAAGAAAAGAGCATACATAAGTAATAAACAGAAATCATATAGGGACTCGATAACCACCTCAATACCTGGGAGAACCACCAGTTCTAGAGAAAGGGGGGGGGGAGAGCGAGGGAGGGAGGGAGAGAGATGAATATAAGCTGTAATCATAGACTGGAAATAAAGGATAGGTAATGATCACATCCAGAGATGTGAACTTTCTAATGTCCTTTGACTAGATTTCCAGCACTAGATAGTTCTTAGTGTGATCCAACAAGCATGCAAAGTTTAAGATTCTTTCTAAGAAACAGATAATGTTTTGGCAATTGTGGATTTCTGGTTTATACTTCTGTTACTCATGTAAGCATCCTGTGTCTTAGAACTCTTTTTTGACTATTTAAAGGCAAACAAGTAAATTTTAAATTCACATAGAGAACTGATACAACTCTTACTTTATGTGAGTTTCTCTACACTTGACACAAGATCATAAAAGCACAGTTGATAAAAGCTTCTTTTATGTTTTCTCAGACCCTCAATGAGAAAATCACTGACAAAGAGACAGCTTCTGAAATTGATATCAAAGGAAGTAATTTAAAAAGGTAGGATAACTGTTGATAGATGACCAGTCTATTTTAAGTGGATATTTACATTTCATATTCAAAAGCATATTTTAGACAGAAGATGTAACATTTTCATTATTTTCTGTGCACATAAGAATCTCTGGCTTACTATGACATCATCGGTGATTTGTATATTAGCATAAAATTGAGAATATCATTTTTGTGATAAAAAGCAAATGGCATGTTACCAGTTTTTTTAGATGAATAACCCAGAGCATACTACCGCTTTTATTTTACTCCCATGCTGAAAATGTCATTTGGATGATGGCACTGCTTTTAAATACAGAATTATTAATATAAGCACTGAGTTTACTCATTGGCAAAATAGCATAAAGCATGAGAAATTGAATCAAATTCCACCTACTTTCTATCCATTCTCACACTAACACTTATTTTTGCTGCATCCTTAGTCCTGTTAAAAGATTAATTGGAAAATGACAGGGAAACTGACAGAATTGACAGAGAGGAAAAAAGTAGATATCACTTAGGTAGGATCCATAAAATTCTCAGTCCAAAAGTTACGTTGTTACTCATTGCTTTCTCTTGTCTATTTAGGACAAAGTCAGTTTCCTCCATGTCTGAATTTGAAAGTTTGCTTGACTGCTCTCCTTATCTTCCTGGCAAAAGCAGCACTGTGATCATAGACAATACCCATAGCAGAAAAGGATCTTCAACTACACAGAAGTTGCCAGACCCTGCTGGGATCACTCCTGAGAACTTTGCTTGTGTGAACAGTAAGCAACCTACACCCGAGAGCTTGGCCTCAGAGAAGCTGGATGCTTCCCCTTGTGAATGCATTCAGACAAATGACTTACCTACATTGGAACAGACCCAGAAACAAATGCAGAGGAGCTATACGGCTCCAGACAAGACTGGGATCCGCATATACTATAGCCCACCTGTCGTTCGCAGGTTGGAAGCTCCTCTAGTGAACAATAGAGAGGAGAAGATCATGGTTGAGCCTGGTTTCCTATTCACAATGGCTAAGCCCAAGGAGGAGTCAGACAGCTCAGAAAACATGTATAGTCGGTGGTTGTGTAACTTCTCCAAGCAGCATCGGGAATTACTTGATGGTAGCCCCGTTAGTGAGAAAGCTGTAACTCCAGTGTCCAAATTCCCACCATCTCTGCATGGCCTTGAAATTTCTGGCAACATGAGTGATGACATGAAGGAAATCACCAATTGTGTTCGTCAGGCTATTCGTTCCAGTTCCCTAGAAAGAAAGGTTAAGAGCACCTCCAGCCAGACAGTGGGATTGGCCAATGTTGGTACCCAGACTATACAGACAGTCAGTATTGGTTTGCAGACAGACATACCCAGAGGAAGCATCCACAGTAGTAAGAGCTGGTCTCCAAGAAGCTCTTCCCTTGTGTCAGTGCGCAGCAAGCAGATTTCAACATCTCTGGACAAAGTCCATTCTAGGATTGAACGGCCTTGTTGCTCTCCCAAATATGGTTCTCCCAAACTCCAAAGAAGATCATCATCTAAGCTGGATAATTCCAAGGATCGAAGCTTGTGGAACCTCCATCAGAGTAAGCAAAATGGCTCAGCCTGGGCTCGGTCCACCACTACTAGAGACAGTCCAGTTCTAAGCAACATTAATGATGGCTTGTCTAGCTTATTCAATGTTGTGGAGCATTCTGGGAGCACAGAGTCGATATGGAAGCCAGGATGCCAGGAAAGTAAAGCCAAGCCAGAAGCACCTAAATATGGTATAGTGCAAGAGTTTTTCCGGAATGTGTGTGGTAGAACTCAAAGTCCCACTTTGGTTCCTGACAAGAAAGACCCAGTTGGAGGGGACAACAGTAACAAGAAGCCAGAACCTTCCTCAGCAATGCTGCAGCTTTTGGAAAACACCTCCAAAAAAGCTACAAAGCAGAGCTGCAATGAGGAACCAAAACTGTCCAGTCTAAGCCAAGGTGGCAAGGACAGAACCTTAAAGGAGATTGATGCTGTTTCTTCTACTATTGCCAACGAGGTAATATTTATCACAAGAGATAAGTTATATTCCTTAATAGCAGAACCAAATGAGTTTCTAGCATCCTCCCCAACGAATTAAAGTATAGCATGGGATATTTTCCATCTACTAAAAATGTGAAAGCCAAAACACCAAAATGTCAATGACTTTCATAATTGTTTGGTATGGACTGCACAGTAGTTAAAAAAATTCAGATGAATCTAGTAATCACATTTGCCTAGGAGGCTCATGGAAGATACTTATTCTAACTGCTTGAAACCAAGGAATGTATTCATATGTGCCTTTGACACTTCACTTTTTTCCAGATCAGGATTCATTTATAGTCTAGACATTAATTTCAATAGCTACTCTTCTTCTTTCATACAATGTCTGTTTTAGGAATGAAGTTACAGGCAAGTGATTTTTAATAACTTGAAGTAAAGCCACCTAGATATCAGGACACATGTAAAATAGAAGTTGGGCATACATTGCATGCTTAATTATCTTTTATATATTCCATTTTATTTGTTCAGAATAATTGAAGTATACAAATCTTTGACAAATAGATCTAATTTCATACTGGATATATGTGATGAGATAAGAATATTGTAGTAAGCCTTACTCTTTCCAGTTTTTGCCTGTTCCTTCTCTGGGCTTCCTTGCTATATCTATCAATTTTTCTAGCTGGGAAGCCCTACAGAATGTCTCGGTAATGCATTAATTTCTCTCTCTTGGAACACTGCTACTCTCTTTGCTTTGGGGTTGCCTTTATTTCCTCCCAGCCTCTCCTGGATTATCTCTTAGATTAGATACTAATTAATATCTAATTGGTACTAGATTAGATACTGTCTACTATCAGTTGGCTTACATACATATCCCCAGCAACTCAACAGTAAGAGGAAGGCGGTTTCTAAAGAGCAATGCTGGAAATTAGCCAACAATAAAATTTAACACAAAATAAGCAAATTTGTTATCTATAGTAAAGATTATACAGAATAGAATGAAAATAGGAAAAGTATCTGGAGCTATAAACATCAACTTCAGCACAAACATATATATTTATATGTGTGTGTGTGTGTGTGTGTGTATGTGTGTGTGTGTGTGTGAAATTTGTATTTGCTGAGAAATAAACAAAGGGATTTATTTTATATTCTCTGTTTATTTCTCAGCAAATACAAATTTAACATATAAAGAGTATGTCGCAAAATTTACTGCCTGGATGACCTCTGGAGATGAGGTTGAAGGGCATATTTGGGTTAATCAGGTGCTTAAAACAGAAAAAGAAAACACACATAGATTAGATAGATAGATAGATAGATAGATAGATAGATAGATAGATAGATAGATAGATAGATAGATAGATAGTTATTTGTAGGTTTCCAGTTGTGACAGATTTGAAAGAGAATCTTTTTCTCCGTCTATAGACAGGCTGGCTTAACCCATCACGCTGAACTAAGGCTGGTTTTTACCCATGGTTTACTGAGAAGCCATAATGGTTTGTGTGATCTGCAACACTCAGCCGGAAAACATGATTTACAAGCCTGTTTCACATGACCTGCTAAACCCCAACCAAACTAATGTTCTTAGCGCTCAGCTGAAGGTGCGATTTGAGCGAGCAGCTCACAGCTTTCCTGGGTGTTTCTTGGAGATGTTAAAAACTCAACCTTGGACCTTCTGCTTCTGAATAAAAGGTTCCAAGAGTTGAGCGTGAGAAAAGTCTCAATCATCGTACCATTTTTTAAAAACAAAATACAGTAGACAGACATGAATCAAGTTCCCTGCTTCTGTGGTGGGAGATGCGTTCCTTAAGCTGGACATTTACATCCATCAGAATAAAGCTAGAAGGGATCTTGGTAAACCCCATGGAACAAGGGGGGGAAAGCCAGGTGACAAATAAGAAAAGACCCAAGGCACAGATCAGAGTGGTGAATTTTGAGGTCGTGATGGGGCTCCAAAGGATTCTGGGAATTGTGGTCTTAAGAACTCCGTGATGGTGGCCTTATCCTTTTCTCGCACAGCTGAGATTTCAAGATAGCAGAAGGTTGATTAATCCCTAAGGGTCAGGGCAAAGCTATTGCCTTCAGCTTTCTTTTCTTTTCTTTTCTTCCTTCCTTCCTTCCTTCCTTCCTTCCTTCCTTCCTTCCTTCCTTCCTTCCTTCCTTCCTTCCTTTCTCTCCCATCCCCCTCTCTCCCCTTTCCTCTTTTCCATATGGGAACCATGTTAATAAAACTATAAATGTCAAGCCTGAACCCAAGAATAACATGTGGAAGTTCTTACAGGTTGACTCTGTGAACTATTAGGGAAGAAATGTTTTAATCCTTTTACTTACTCTGTAGGCAGAGTTTCATCTTGCTCCTCTGGAATGCATACTTTCCTGCCTGGAGATCCACTTCCTAACTACATTTCATTACAATATATCATCAACTAAGCATTATCATAATTAAATTTGCCATATTTTATGTTTTCCTTATCCTTGCCATTTTTAGAAGTAAAGATAAAAATATTGCATAACCTAAATGACCTGAAAAAAGGTAGTTGTAATGGTTATGGGAGGATGACCTTGCTAGTTGAGAGGAAGAGATGCTGCTTAGGAATGTTCAGATTTTTTTTAAATGGAGGGGTGGGGGTGTTTCAGCTGTATAACAGCAACAGAAAGAAACCCAGAAAGTATTCTCTTTAAGTAATCCAGCTGTAAAAAGAGACAGTAGGAGATTTGTAAGGTCCTTGACAGAGTGAGGATCAGCTACAAGGTCATGTCCACTTAGCTTGTATTTTGTGTTCTGATTCTTTTTGCCAATGTGTAAGACAGAGTATTTGTTGGTTGAGATTTAGAGTTGCTAATATTTTGACCATTCAACACAAAGTCAAGATCTTTTTGAAGGGTAGCAGCATTGTTGGTAATGTTAAATAGTTTAACATCGGAAAAGAGAATACAGTTACTTATAATATGATCACGAAAGTCATTTATGTATAGTATGAAGAGTATTGGTCCTAGAACACTGCCTTGGGGGACACTGCTATTAACAGGTGCAGGATTTGATAGGACGCTCCCTATTTTGACCACTTGTTGTCTGTTTGACAAGAATGCAGTTATCCAATTATGGAGATGCCATAGGATTTTAGTTTTAGAAGTAGTTTGTCATGTAATACTGAGTCAAAGGGTTTACAGAAGTCTATGTAAATTGCATCTATTGCTTTGCCCTGATCAAGATTTGTAGTCCATATGTTTTTGCAGTGTAAAAGTTGTAGATTCGAGGATAATTTTTTTTCTGAAACCAAATTGTTTATTAGACAATAATAATGTTTTTTTCTAGATAGAGGATAATGGATTGGTTGATGATTGATTCCATGACTTTGCAGATGCAGCAGATGCAGCTGTAGCATAAAGAAATTGGTCTGTAATTTTTGACTAGGCTGGGGTCTCCCTTTTTTAAGATAGCAATGACTGTGGCTAGTGATGATCGGTTGGGTAGGGAGCTGGTCCTGAAAGATTTTTCAAAGATTATGCTTAGGGGTTCTGCTATTGCATGACAGTTAGAAGAATTAATCAGTGGAACATGGCTCAGTACCAGATTACCTCCAAAATTGACTCCTACACTGTGTCTCCCTGTGACCGGTAAGATCCCACAGAATCGGTCTCCTCAGGGTTCTGTGAACTAAACAATGTCAGCTGGCGGGCCCATGGGAAAGGTCCTTCTTTGTGGCTGTTCCGGCTGTCTGGAACCAACTGCCTCCTGAGGTCCGGACTGCCTCCACCCTTCTGGTCTTCCACAAAGCTGTTAAAACCTGACTTTTTCGGCAGGCATGGGGCCGTTGATCTTGCTATTGTGACTCAGCGAGATCCAGCCCCAGAGGGGTTAGGAGTGGTTCTATGGTTTTATTGTTGTTAACTCATTTTTTAATTTTTAGAATGTTTTGTTGTTGTAATTTTTTGTTGTGAGCCGCCCGGAGTCCTTCGGGAGTTGGACAGCATAAAAATTTGATTAAATAAACAAACAAACAAACAAACAAACAAACAAACTTGCCTCTAGAAGCTGTAAATGCTCCCACACTGGAAGTTTTAAGGATGTTGAATAACCATTTGTCTGAAATGCTATAGGATTTCCTGCCTAAGCAGGGGGGTTGGACTAGAAGACCTCCAAGGTCCCTTCCAACTCTGTTTCTATTCTATTCTATTCTATTCTATTCTATTCTATTCTATTCTACTCTATTCTATTCTATTCTTGCATTCAGTCTTTATTTTGTGGTATATATTTTTGGAGCAGTTTTTAAAGTTAGCTACATAGCCAGTTTTATTTTTTTGCCAGAGGAATTTTTTTTAATTTATTAAAATGTATTAAAATAAATTTTATTTATTGAACGAGGTACCACATATACTGTACCTGTGCATTTTGTTTTTCTTGCCTAAATGTAGAACTTTTTTCACCATTGAATTTCATTTTGTTAGATAACACCCAATGTTCAAGTCTGTATCTTAAACCTATCTTCTAGAGTGTTGGCTTTTCCTGCTAGCTTGATGTTGTCTACAAATTTGATGAATTCCCCATCTATTCCCTCATCCAAATCATTGATGAAGATGTTGAAGAGTACTGGGCCTAAAACAGAGCCTTGGGGTACGCCACTGAATTATATGAATAAATTACATGAATTATAGAAGTACAAGTTTGAGATAGCAGCTTGAAAACCTATCTATCTAATGGTTCTTTTTCTTATAAAATTTGGTTTTAATTCTTAGTCAGAAACTGAAAAATTATTTCCATACCTTTGCTTGGAAGCTAAGCTGCTTTTTTGATAGCTTCCAAGTCAATATTCATAAAAACGAATCTGCAATAGAGACAGATTTAGAAAAGGGAGATATCCCCAGCATGTAGTACACTAGTTCTAGAGTACAAGTTCCATAATTCCTCATTGCTTCTCTCACCCAAATCCAGTATTGTTTTCCATATGCGAATGAAGCATTAAGATTAAATGCTGAAGATGGATTGACCTCAGCTTGGCAAATTTCTATGAAACCAGATGTAAGTCAGCATGTATCAAGCTTTAAATGATATATGTGCATGGTTGAATATTATCTGTGTTTCAGATAATATTGCCCTGGAATAATGATAGTTCCATTCTAACCATAAGAAACTCACTTCTATGAATCTATCAAATCCTAGATAATTTCATCTGTGAATTTATTTAGAAGTGTCTCAAATAATATCATTTTATACTGAAAACAAAATGAGCCATACAGTAGAAAGTATTTTATTTACCAAAGAAATGTGGATCCACTTGAGGTTTCCCTAAAGTTTTGGTTATAATGGAAATGTTGGATGATGAGGATCTTCCCAATAACCACTGGATACAGGTAAGTTATAATTCAAAGTAATTTATTGAATTAACAAACTTACAGGATGTTATCTGTTTCAGGTATGAACATGGAATGCAAGGATGGACCCTGGCACGAGTCCTTATATACATAGTGGGAGGGGCTACACACAAAGGTAAGTTCACATGTTACATCTTCACATAAGTTTAACCCTTTACATACATCATAGGTTAGGCATTTTTCCTGACAGGAAAACTGTCCAAGTAAACCAGGAACTATTTCCTTGTCAGTGATAAACCACAATTCCCTCCAATTTAATTGGAGTAAAATACTGAATGCTCAGTTTCTACTTTATATGTGCAAATAGGATACAGTATAAAAGCTACTACAAGTCTATATGTATTATGCTCACCCGTATATATTTTGTTTTCAACTGATTAATACAGACACATGAGCAACTGAAGGGCATAGCATTAAGCAATGTTTTAAAACTTTCCCCATCTATTTTCTGTGGGGAATATCTACATTTCTAGCAATTTGATTTGTCTTCTATTTCAGTTCCTAAAAGAACATGTAGGATTTTTTTTTTAACCTGTGAATGTTTGTGCAGTGCCCATTTTTTCTATTAGTGGTGAATCAACCATATTCTCTACAGAGAGGTTAAGAATTGATTTTGGACTTAGTCATTCTAATCAATACAGTGAACCTTATGGAAAAAAACCCCCAAGACATGCCTCGAAGTAAATAAAAAATTCACAAGGTGTTCAGCAGCCTGTTCAGCTCAACCTATAAAACTGCAACTGAAGTTACATGGGAATGAAGGTAACTCTGGGAACTTTTTGATTTATACACTTGCTTTGTTTTCTTAATTAACTATCCTGATCCAAAAAAACCATGCTTCTTATACTGACATTAGGATTTTTAAAAAAAAATTCTCTGCAGAATAATGGATAAACTATCAAATGCTGGAGTCCATTTTATAATTTCTCAAAGAATTGGAGTTTTGTGTTAGAAGAAAAGAAATTGGGTGCAAAAAAAATATAATTACTACATATCAAAAAGATCCCATGCGTGTTCCCAATTCATAAGATCTGAGTATGTGGCAGGATGCTTTCACAAAAGATTTGATTACATGGTGGAGCTGAAACTGAGTTGAAACTAGTAAATAATAAAAGTCTCTCCTGTTTCTCCTTGCTATGTAGAAAAAGAATACACAAAATTAAGAAACCCTGTGCGTAAACCATCAAGTGCAATACATTACTTCTCTTCTTTAAGAAGATTTCTCTTCTTAAAAACCACCAATCAATTAAACTTGTTAATTTGTTATAAAATGCTAGACAAATGCTTTATTGAGTTTTAATGTAGGCAGGGATTGTAATGAAGACAATAGCATCATATTCCTGCTCAATCTTCATTTTAAAAACCCATTGAAAGTAGATGCAACATTATAAACATTCATTCACACAGTCTTTTTTTTTTTCCTGGACATAAATTGTTTCAACTTCTACCCTCAAAACAATGCTATAGGGAACTACACACCAGAACAACTAAACACAAGGACTTCCGAATGCCATCACTCTGCTTAACAACTAATTCCCACAACACTGTCAAATAATTTACTAACACAGTATTACTATTCTTCTCTTCCTTACTAGTATCTATCTCCTCCCACTTATTACTATAACCATGTTGCTTGTATCTTTCAATTATATTGTTTTTATTTGTTTCCTAGTACAATTTGATAGCTTATTACTAACCTTGATTATCACTAACTGTTGTATCATTTTATTCTTGATGAATGTATTTTATTCTCCTTATGTACACTGAGACCATATACACCAAAGACAAATTCCTTGTGTATCTAATCACACTTGGCCAATAAAGAATTCTGTTCTGTTCTACTCTACTCTACTCTACTCCTATTCTATTCTATTCTATTCTATCTATTCTATTCTATTCTATTCTATTCTATTCTATTCTATTCTATGAATAGACCTAGCTATCTCTTTATCTCTTAAATGCTGGCATCTGCTATTAAGAAAGGTGGGGGCTGCTTTCTGTCTCCAAGAGCATGTTTCTCCATTTCTCATCCAGGGAAATATAATATTCTACCTTTTTAATATTTCATTCTTCTAGGAGCGGGTGGGTGCTAACTTTCTACACTGGGAATATTGTCCAATTCATGTGTAGTTTTGCTCACAGCCTCAGTCACTGCAGCCCTTAGATTTCCCCTCTCTCCCCAAAAAATGTTTCAATGCAATCTCTGACTACCAATAGTTCAAGTGGCAGGTGATTGCAAAGACCCCGAGAAACCGCTGTAGGTCAGATGGACCAGGAAACAGTTTCCTCTTTCCACAACTCCAGTGCCAAATTGAGGGTGAGAAGGGAACCACATGTAGCTGGAAGATCTGCCTTTGGTTCTCCTGGTTTATTTGTTTATCTTAAAACAGCTGCAGAACAGCTCTGGTTATCATCACAGCTGTGGTGCTGAAGAAAAAGATACGGTAAAATCGCTTTTAGCCTCAGAGTAGAAAGGGAAAGAAAAATACAGTATTAGAATTGATTCTATTATGGTCAGATGACTCTATCTTCAGCATTCTCCCTTTCCTTAGGGAAAATGAGAACTGTTGTTGTCCCATCACATGTGGAGAACAGATCTTGCTAAAAGATGGGTGTGGACGCTTTTGTCAGGTCATAAAAGTGATTGCCAATCTCTTTGTTGTCCCCTGCTCCTGAACGGTGCTCTACCACTGAATATTGTATGTCAGGGGGGTAAAACTCGATTTCATTGAGGGCCGCATCAAGGTTGTGTTTGACCTCAGGGGGGCAGGGCCAGGGGGCATGGCCAGCTTGACGTCACTCTTGTCGGGGGCACCTGTGGTGGCCAAGTGCTAAGGCAGGACTTGCCTCAGACCCACCCTCACTCTTATTATAATCTTCTCATTATAATCTCCTTCCTTCCTTCCTTCCTTCCTTCCTCCCTTCCTTCCTCCCTCCCTCCCTCCCTTCCTTCCTTCCTTCCTTCCTTCCTTCCTTCCTTCCTTCCTTCCTTCCTCCCTCC
>JANHFM010003748.1:340762-357982 GCA_032468115.1 Grayia smithii
GGGGGGGGGAGGAGAGAAGAGGGTCAGTAGATTTTATTGTCCACTTTTAGCAATCTGCAGTAAGCACCAGCACCAGGGAAAACATGGCACACCTTGCTTTCCTGCCCTAAGCATCAGACTTCCTCTGACAACTGAAAACGGAGCTGGATTTTCATCTTTAGGTAGTAGGTATCTTCTTTCTAGTTTAGAACAAGTATTGGCCACCGTTTCTGTGCTTGAATGGCCAGTGTATGGGTAGATCTAGGAAATTTAAAACCGTGAAATGCTGAAACCTTTGTGTCTCCACACTGCCTTATTTCCCTAATGCAGATGATGGTGCTATAGTTCTTAAGAGAAATTATTTCAATCTTTTTCTTTTAAAAATGCCAGTATCTTTGTAATCCACAGACTTCTGTGTTTTAAGGTGTGGTTATGAAATGACAAAATGCAGAGCTGAATAAGCACAGGCCTGATAAAACATTCCAGATTCTTGGGAAGATTGTGTGCAGCTGTTCACCTTAGGACAGGACATCTCACAGTCGTCCCACCTAACACTGCTTTCACTAAACAACCTACTTGCCTAGTCGATACTTACATTCCTTTTCTGCAGAGGGTTAAGACAGAAGGGGAAATAGTACTCCAACTGAATTTGTAGCACAGTCCTGTTAATGCAGGCTCTTGTAAGTCTTCTTTAGGGTCCCTAAAACAAAAGGAAATCACTCAGTGACCTCAGAACAGGTAGTTCTTGGTTAACAACTGTAACTGGGATTGGAATCTCTATTGCTAAGCAGTGTGCTGTAAAGCGCAACATCACATGACAATGCTGCTTAGTAACAGCAGTTCTGGCAGTCCCTAGTTACCATTGTTAAGCAAGGATCTCATGTGATCACAGCTTCCAACTTCCCCCTGGCTTCCCCATTGACTTTGCTTGTGGGAAGCAGGAAAGGAAGGTTGCAAATCATGAACATGTGAATGGATGAAACTTGTAATGTCAGAAATCTGGGCAGGATAAAGACTGCACAGCGTACCTTATGGATTCTCTCTAGCCCCTTTATTAATAGCTCTGCTCCAAATAGTTTGACTGCAGGGGGTCAGGGCGTTAGAATGGAGGGGTTGGCAACACGAGCTGTTGTGGCTGAAGGTGGGAAGCCACACCATTCTTTTAAATAAATACATTTTAAATAAGTAAGCAACTTAAGCTGCTCCCTAAGTGCCTCTCCCATCAGGACACATTGGGGGAATTCCATCAACCAGCGCAACCAGCTTATTTTCAAACCCTTCTGCTGGCTCCCCATTCACCCAAAATTGGTCTTACTATGTTCCACTTTCAGAGAGTTAGTCTACAGTAGGATAGACAGAATCCTGGTTACTTTTGTGTAATTTCTCTCTGGTATTCCAAATATCCTGCATATAGAAAGTTGTAGGCAAATTTAGAATAAAACTCTCTCTTGACTTGACAGCTATTGCAAATAATAGAACTTCTGATTTGAAACAGTTTTTTAAACGTGCTGTAATCCCCAATTGCTTTCACATGAAAAAGGACACATTTGCTCATTTCTTACAAAACTGCTCTTGAATAAAGATGTAGTCAAACCATGACTGGTTAGCCTACAGAGAAGAGGAGGAAAAACATTTTTTCCTGGCTTTTCACATTACTAATTAAGATACAGCTTTGGTAAATCTAAAACTAAGTTGCCTTTCAAAATCCTTGCAAACACTTTCTAATGTTCTTCTTCTAGAAGTTGTGCAAATTTTGAATGATTTTCAATACATTGCTTCATTTATATCTTGCGCTTCATGTTTTTATTTTTCACTACTGTGAACAAATACTTTTGTCATTTGCATGACAAAATTCAGACGTTTTTAGTCCAGTTCACTGTCAAAATAATTAGAACTGTAGGAATTAAATGCCTCTATCATCTTGTTATTAATGGGTTGCTTTGAGTGGAGGCATGTCTGGTGAAAACCCACTCTCAATTCTTTTGCAATTTATGAATGCAAGGTATAAATGATGAACATATTTATTTATTTTACCTAATTTATTCTCAAGTAGAACCCCAAGGGGAGGGTTATGTGTTGGAAAGTAGGGCCTCTTTCTTAGCCCTTGGAGAACTCTGCTGAGCCAATCATCTTTTATCTCAGAGTTTCCAGGATCACCCATTCCATTATCCACATCTTTCAAGCAGGTCTTCACTTCCCCAAAGGCTAGAAGTCTATTGCACTGAACATCCATTTCAGCTGTAACCTTAACAGGAATACCAGACCACAGTCCAAATACAGAGAATGATGGAGATTGTTTCATCAGCTGTTTGCCCCATTTTGCATTTCTCTCTGGGAAGCAGTCCCCTAATAGCTAAAGTGGAATGGCCGTGTATTTTTCTACTACAAAGTCATTTTTGAGGCTTGGAATTCTATGTGAGTTAGGTTATCAGATAACATCAGTTGCTTTGGTTCTCCTGAATGTTCTACAGTAATCCATTCTATAATTCTTTGCCCCCACCAAATATTAACTGAAAGAGAGGAACACTCAATTCACAAAGTAATTTAGGAAGGGATTGTTCCTCTGGGACTCTATTGGGGATATCTAAAAGAGTTTTCTTCCTTAGCTTTTGCCCACTGAATGATGGCTACCTATTCTTTCTGCAGCTTACCTTCCTATTTGGACTCAAAGGTCCAGGTTGCTGTTCCTAATTAGAAAAGTGCTTTAGAAAGCGTAACCTGCAGCTTCAGCTGTGCATATTTTCTCAGAAATAAGTGGATGTCATAGAATTTACTTGTGAGCAAATTTATTATAGCTGAAAGATGAAAACAAAATAAGTTAGGGAATTTGGCAAATTTACAGCAGGTAGCATGAATCTTGAATTCAAGCAGAAAAGTGAAATTAACTTGGTTAATCTGTTCCTAGCTGATACCTTTATTATTCCAGGAGTCTCCGTATGGCTTGGTCAGACTCTTTGAAAAGAAGTAGAAGAAAAAAAGAAGCTATAACCAATCAAATTTGTTTCATCCTCCCCTCATCCCCCCCCCCATTATTTGTCTTTAAACAGATATTAATCCTGATGTTTATTTGATATTTAAAAGTAACTCTTTAATCATGCTTTCTAATTGAGCAGGTCATGTTCTGGACAGTACTACAGCTGAGGAATCCCTTATAACACTGAAAGAGTTTCTTTAAATAATGGCATACTCTAAATTTACATTAGGGTTGATGAACCAGGTAGAAGATAGCTAAAACAAATATACCTATTTAATTATGGATTTTCAGGTGTAGAACAGGTAGCCGCAATCTTGCACATCAGTGCATAAACTCACATTTTTCTCAGGGAAGGCAACCAACTCCTAATATCAAAGTGGGAGATTCTTTCAAAATATTACAATTCAAATAAAAGTAACACTGCCAAATGCCTTTAGGGATCTCCAGATAAAAGTCAGTGTTATTTGCAAAGGATGCCGCAAGTCATTCCCAGTTAAACCATAGTGAGGCTCATGGGCATCATTTGGGGGAGGGGGTCAAAGAAGGGGCAAGGGATTAAACTGCAAACATTGCAAGCTAACATATTTTCATCAGACGTTGGGCTGCAAGCATCATCCCAGTGGAATTTGCATCAATTGTGGCTTGTTGCTAGTAAGCATGTAACGCTCCCTAGGGAAGGGGAAACCACCAGCATTATGTTGCTTACACTCTTATAGAGTCAATTCCTTTTACCTTAATTGCATTCAAGTGCAAAATAATTTGATGTTTTCTGTATTTAACTTAAAACATTAATAGCTTGGGATATTCTTGGATGAATTTTTATTGAGTACTAGACAGCAAAACTGGAATAATGGGCAGCTAATGAAGGATAGTGGGCCAAAACTGAGGGAACTGCATCAGAGAAGAACTTCAAGTACATGATCCTATATTCTCCGATCACATGAGACTCAGTATACTGGTATTCAAGTCTTGAGGGCTACAGGCTCACAGCTAAGCCTCATTAGCTCTAATACCAGTGAACAGTGATCTCCTGCACCTAGGCAGCTGAGGAAAATTCTTTGGCAGGTCAGCAAGTTCCATGCAAACCTCACACCTATGGCCTTGTTCTTTATCTACGCCCAGTTGAAGGTGTGTTCCAATTGCTACTAGGAACCTAGTGGCTTTTGACACCTTAGGCTGCGCCATCTTCACCAAGCGCCTACTGTTCCAGGAAAACAAAGATACTGTCCACCTAGCTCTTAATATTGTTATCCACATCCAGTATTGGATAGAGGCTGGGCCTGTTTTCAGTTGAAGGTACAGCACACAAAGCAGACACTAGCAACTAACCAATAACAACCCAGCCTGGATAGATTTTCTAGGGCAGCCTCTTTCTCTTTGCTGCATGAGTTTGTAAATCGGGGTGGGCAAGGGATGGAATTTACAATGATTGGTAACTTGTGGTGTAAATACTTCCTTTTGGGGGTGGTTTTTAGTATTTTCATTGGGAACCCCTTCCTTTTTTACTTCTACTTTGAGGGTTGTTTTCTCTGTTTTTGTTTTTTATCAATGCCTTTTAATTATTTGTAAATTTTAAAAGTTTGTCTTATTTTGTAAATAATTGTTCTGAATATTTCTGAGTATGGAGTTAATGGAAACCGGGACATTTTTTGTCATTTACAAGTAACAACCCTGTGCCTCAGACAAGATTTGTTTAGCATCCCTTTTGCCAATAAAGTCTGAATCACCAAGACGTCTTGATGCTTATTCCAGTTGCATGTTGTCTTAGCAGAGTTGATGGAAACCTGGTGACCAAAGGCACCCAAAGATATGGACAGTGTGCCACCCAAATGTTTTCATGTAATGCCCTTGTCATTCCCTGATTTGGAAAAAGAGATCTCAGCAAAATCTGCACCGCATCTGCACATGATAGCCATTCTATCCCACTGTCCTATCAAAATTGCATAGAGGTAATTCAGGTACTAGATTTCTTCCCTATCTGGCAGATTAAATCAGTCATGCCCTATTTTTCTGCACCCCCCCTCTCCAAGGAAAGATATCTGTTCCTGAAGGTGTTGAAATTTCTCTATTTCACATCTGCCGTAGATCTCAGTTCACAGCTTCCTTTTCTGTACCTGAATGTACAAAAGAATCCTCGCTAAACTCCACATGTATATACTGTTGAAAGGTGAATTTGATTCATTGAAATGTATTTGTCCATTGTCCTTTTTTTATTTTCACACCTCTAAGTATGAATACCTTTAATTTGTGCCTGGATATGAAGAGAATGTACAATAAGTGCATATATGAAGACAAACTAATTTCAACTGAGTTTTGTGTTGCCTAATTTTTAAATCTTAAATCAGGCACTTTTAAAAGCCAATCCAAGAGCTGAAAAACTGCAAACGGTTCTCTTTTAATCTATTTTCCTCGTTGTTACCTCCCTGTTTTTCTTCCTCCAGAGTACCACGTGCATATGGAAACCCCTGGCATAAAAACAATGTGGGGAATGCATTATTTAGTGGACTGAGTCAAATTACAGACTTCTGAGGTGGCTTTTAATTAATGAGAGTGAAAATAGTGCACTCAGGGCTTTGTGTTGCTCTCAAAAGCAAGAGAATAGGTCAGGGGATTGTCTGACAAATGATATAGAAGAGTAAATCGCATTTTCCTTCCAAGCTAATGAGGATTTTCCCAGACATTGTCTGGCCAGTCACCAGAGGTCTGGATGATAGGCACACCACCCGGGTGGCGGACTGAACATGGAAAATGTAGTAGTGGGAAATACTTTACTGGATTCTCCCAAACAGTACCCTGAAAGCAGCATTTATTAGTTGCTTTCAATAGCTACTCAAAATCATATGAGGAATATTTGAATGTTTGTAGTAAATAAGTTTTCAAAATCATGCAATGCTCTCTATTTTCCATATAGGTTGGTTGTAAATGAAGAACAAATTTTGATTGCATCTTTTATTTTTACTTTCCAAGTTCTCATTTTAAATACATAAAGACACTACTCTAATGTAATTTTTAAAACATGTTGTCTCCTGAGCTTGTCTAACTAAGAAAGCATCTGGCTATCCAATTTATCCCATGAGAGTTCTGCCATACTTCAAAATGTCTAGCATGAATTATGTTGCCAAGAACATATCCTATTTCATACACACATATGTGAAAAAAATCATAAAGAATATATGGCAAAAATGTGCTTTGGAACAGGAAAGGCTCAAACCTATACTTGTCTCCAATATTTTTAACCAAACTGGCTTTTTCCAGAATCATATGGCAGTGTAGATAAAATTGCACAATTGCAGGAAAAAGCAGGCCCTTTGTGCTTTTGAATCCAAAATTTTGGACAGTCATACATAGGCTCAGTCATTTGGCAACTTAAACATTCATATTTTCCCTGCACAAAGAAAAAAAATGCTTACACTCATCCTGTTGATATTGGGTAGCTTTTCTTCTGGATTTTTATTTTGGCATTGAATGTTGGCATAAATCTAATGCCATAGCACGCAGAACACTGGCTTTCTGATTGAACTTTCCTCATTTGATCAAAAGCAACCCTGATCAAAATGAACATTGCTCTTCCTTGGATTCAAGTTGATTATTTAACCATTATCTATATCTGACTGGCACCCTTTGTGTATGTGTGTAGAAAGCATTTATTATACATGTGTCACTTGCACAAAGAGTTGAGTTATGTTTTGCCCCACTCTAAATTATTCGTTGTTCATATTCTCATGTAGGAGGCAGCCAAGAATTTGTTTCTCTGTAGAAAGCCAGTCTTAAACTCTGTCACTAGTGCTAGCAGTTGGAGCAGATGCCATACAAGGGAGTCGGCTTTGAGTACAAAGTACGTGCCCCATCAAGTGTGAATGGTATGTACATATACAATTTGGTATGCACTCTGTAAAAACTTGCATGTTACAGCTCCACTTTTGGAGATTAATTACAGAGTAAGAAGAGACACTGGATGACTTTTGTGGTGTCCCTCTGATTAACAGTAGGATAAAGGAGGAGCATCTCTGTTCCTTCTGGTAGAAAATTCCATGTGAAGGCAAATATACATGTCTCAGTATAATGTTGCAGGATCCAATTTGAGTCAGTCACTAGGACCAAAGTTTTAGTCTTCTGAGCTTTCAGATCCAAGCTGGAACCCCCACTTAGGAAATGTCTCTCTCTCCAGAATGTGTGCACTGGGCTGTTCTATGCATAGTATTTATTGGCTGTTCTATGTGTAGTAATTGGAGTGTTGATGGCCGACTATTAAGTCATTGGTTGTTACTTCCTTGTGCTACCGCAAACACCCTAATTAACAACTAAAAGACGTAAACAACCAGGCACCATATAAATACTACACATAGAACACATGCACACATTCTGATGTGAGATAAGTTCCCTGAGGATGGGCTCCAGCATGAGTCTGAAAGCTCAGAAGACTAAACCTCTAATTCCAGTGATCAACCCAGATTGGATCCTGCAAAGTTCCATGTCTTATGTCTTGTTAGCTTGCTTCTACAAAGAAAGTCCCTCCCCCCATTTAAAGAACATGATCTGAGTGCTACTGTACCTTTAGTACCCCAACAGTACTGTCCAAAAAAGTTTCGTAGCTTTTGAGATCTCCCATTCCAGATATTTATACTACTCCCTCTGGGTTAGTTCTCGGAAACCAGTCATGTGCCTTGTCACTGCATTTCTTGGTCAAGAGGACCAGTCTTCCTTTTGCTTTAACAAATAGATTTGGAAAGGGCTACCTTACACATCATTCAGCTTAAATAGTTACTGTAGTTTGTTACATAGACAACTATTTAAAGATTTTGGAAACCATAAAGCTCCTATTCATATTTATTTGAACTGATTTATTGCCTCCCAGCTGGAATATATGTGGGAAAGGCTTGTTCTGGACTAGGGAGGATTCCTTGATTACATGAATCTTTTTTCTTTCTTCTTTTGATTGATTATGACATCATGAGAGCATGAGGAAGATGGGGAAGAAATGGGAGACAACATCTGGAAAACCTTCAGAGGCTGTACAAAATCCCTGGAGGTTGTTGTATGGCCTGCAGGTCATAACGTGTGCACTTTGATTTGAGCATCCTCTTGGGTGCATGCATTCCATCTACTCTAAACCAGTGGACCATAAGTTGTGTAGTTTAAGCTGCAAATGTACAATTTTATCATGTATTTTATAGTTACTATAAAAGTTTTATTTTCAGTGTTTATGCTACTTTTTTAGGAAAGTAGCATAAACACTGAAAATAAAACTTTTTATTTTCATAATACATTCAATTAGATAAAAATTATATACAACCCTAATTTTGTTCAGCAATTAAACTGTTTTCAAAGGCAAACAAACATTTTAACAGATCTTAGTGCAAAGGCTTCCTTTGAAGCTACACTACAACCCACCAAACCTTTTGTTTTACAATTAAAGGAAAGCATGTAGGCATTGTTGTTCACTGCTCTCTCCTAATTCCAGTCTTGGGCTATTACAGTGTTTGTAATAGTCAGTTCTCCACTTGGAAAAATTTTCAATAAGCAACATACCTACTAGCTAGAAGCATCCTTCAGGAACTTCTACTATTGAAGACATGTCTAGATTGGCTGGGTTGCTCAGTGGAGATGTAGTGGTGGTGCAGTGGTTAGAATGCAGTACTGCAAGCTATATCTGCTGCCTGCCAGCTGCCTGCAATTTAACAGTTTGAATCTCACCAGGCTCAAGGTTGACTTAGCATTCCATCTTTCTGAGGTTGGTAAAATGAGGACCCAGATTGTGGAGGGCAATATGCTGACTCTGTAAACCGCTTAGAGTGCGCTGTAAAACAGTATGAAGCAGTATATAAGTCTAAGTGCTATTGCTATTAGCTAAAGTATGCTCATACGAACAAGTCCAGTTCTTCTCAACTTGCTCTGTAGAGAACCTATCTATTCCTTTAATTAATCTTCCCAAGCTTATTTATCTTTGGCTATATAGGATTAGAATCTGTAACACATTATGGGATTAATTATGGGACATAATTATGGGACACATAATTGAAAACGTGGAGAGCACCAGAGTAAGGAAAACAGAATTACACATCATAAAAATCTATCACAGTTTATTATATCTGAATGTTCATGTTTCACAAATAGTTGTACATCCTCTTCATGCCCTTAACCAGTTTCTGGATGCTGACTGATCATAAGTAAATATTCAATCTTTGCTGAAAACTATTTCAGTCCTGCCAGAGACTTGCCTCGGTGGTTATTAAAGAATAGAATGACTGGCTTTGCACCTCAGGCTCTTTTGTAGAGGAGGGGAGAGGGTCTTTGAGTCAACCTTGACTCCTAGTGACTACAAGCACAAATATATGGACTTCTCTTGGCAACATTTTCAGAAGTGGCTTTCCATTGCTTCCAAGCTGAGAGAAAATGACTGACCCAAAATCACCCAGTTTGCTTTGTGTCTAAGACAGGATTACAACTCAGTTTCCTAGTTTCCAGTTTGATGGTTTAATTACTGCACCAAACTGGTTCTTAAATCAGTGTTTGATCAACATTTATTGAATTAAATCATAATAGGTGATGGGGACAAATAACATCCTAAGCCTTAAAGAAGGATTTACAAATTACAATGATTGGAATCATACAACGTACTACAGACAAGACAACATTTGAATCCAGTTAAACTGTCAGTTGAACTTCATTCATCTAAATGCATTATCAGAAAATAGTTTGAGAAGAAATGGTCATTTTTCTATGTTACTCTCAGAGACAGAAGCAAAGAGGCTCTAGCACCCAACTATTCAGAGGGAAAAGGTAAAATCTCAGAGTACGGAGGAAAATGTATTCACCTGCTGGGTTTCTTCTGAGTGTGAGATGTTGCTTTGAGGGCTCATGCACAAGTTCATTCAGTTCTATGACTAAAGATGCTACATCTATATTTTTTCAGTCATCCAGTTTCTTCTTCAGGTTCTAGAGACAAGAGGTTGGGTTGTCAAAAACACACATTGTTAAATACTTTTCCTTCCTGGCCAATAGAATACCTCCCATTATATAGTTGGGTATCCTAGTCTGTCATTAGAAAAAATAATTCTAATAAGTTAATGAAGATACACAAATGAGTAATTTGCCCAGAGCAAGCCATTTTAAAAAATGGGAATATTAGTGCAATGAACCAGCCGAAGGAGTCCTTTGTTCAACTAAGTCTTTGATAGTTTCTTAAAGAGAAAAAGATTATGATTCATGTAACACTTCAATAATGCATCTTTCATTTCTGTGGTCATGATGTTTTCAAAGGCAACTTAAAATTGGAATCACTATATGAATTCTTAAGGATTAAAAGGATTTGCGGATAATAACTTTTGAATATTAATCTGTCTCCATTTATTCAACCCTAAAGCTATATTTCTGAATGTTATCAAAGTTTCTGTGTATATATTACATGTGCATAAACTGTAGCCATGCTGAAAAGCTAGGTTAACTTCTCAGATCCATTGACTTCATCTCAGTTGTTTGGTTTCAGGCTCTATGTCAGTAAGCCAACACACAATAATGCACTAGACAAATTTCTTATGAACTAATTCTGTATTTGTGTGGCATTTTGTACTGTCTGAATACAACTTGCATTTAGTGCATAGCCCAGTCCCTATTTTGCCATTTCCTCTACTGGGATTTTGTAAGAGGCTTTGCTAAAATCTACATATACTATCTGCTTTGTATTTCATCATTACCGTTTCACATTCCTAGAAATGTTGTAACCTGGTTGTGAATCTTGGCAGTCTCTCCTCCATCCCATTCTCTCCCCCCCCCCCCCAATTTCATTGCTGTTTCCTCTTCACTTATTTCTAGCCATATGCTCTGGGCTGGATTTCTGTCCTCCATTTTCTTGGCTTCTACATCTCTGATACCATTTTTTCCCTTTTATCTGATCTATTCTTTGCAATAAGTTGTGCCCTTCAGCAGTTTCATTCCTTTCAGAAATTTTGCTTCACTAGATTTCAGTAATGCCTGTTAAATCATATACGGCAAGCTCTCCTGCATTAAGACTTCTAGTTCTTCTTGCAACAAAAAAGTAAGAGTTGGAAGTGATCTCAAAGGTCATCTAGCACAATGTCCTACTTTACAATAGTAGTGAATTTATTGTAAGTTGGTGACTATTAATAAATAGATTCCCCCCCCTTTTTTTCTTAATAGGGTTTTTTTGGGGGGGGGTGCTCTTTAGATGTTTATGACTCCTGGTGATTGCCTAGACTCATCCCTGAAGTTTTCTTGACAAAGTTTTTTGGAAGTAGTTTGCTATTGTCTTTTTCCAAAGACAGTGAGAGCCCAACATTCACCCAATTGGCTTCATGCCTAAGGCAAAATTAGAAGTCATGTTCTCCTGTTTTCTAGCCTGATTAAAAAGAGCATTAAACCCTCTTTTTGTTTTTTAAGTTTATATTTTTTCCTTTAATATTAAAGATTGTTTAGTTAAAAATAATATAACTTTTTAAAAAATCTAGTGCAACATCCTGCAGGATTTGTTAAAGTGCTTTCAACAGATGCTATCCAACTTCTCTTTGAAGACCTCCAATGAAGGGAAACATAGCAACTTCTTCCATTGGATGACAGCTCTTACTATCAGGAAATTCCTCTTGAAGTGACCTCCCTGCACTTTTCAACCCAATGGTTCTAGTTCTGCCCTCCAAGATAACAGAAGCCTAATCCATTCACTCTTCTAAGCGATAGTCATTGTGTTATTTGTACACCGTTATTGTATGTCATCTTAAATATCTTTTCTGTAGGTTAAATATATTCAGATGCTTTAATGTAATTAATTTATTAATTAATTTGATTTACCATATTTTTCAGAGTATAAGACGCCCTTTTCTCCCCCTAAAAGGGGGTGAAAATTTGGGTGCATCTTATACACTGAATGTAGCCCTGCCCACACATTGGCCCCCACCCTTTGGCCTCTGCCTCCCAGCAATTTACCTCCTTGCAGCAAGAAGAAACAGCTTCAGAACAGTCTAATTAGCACAAGTTGATTGCTAGTTGGATTGGCCTCCTGACCCTCAGCTGTTTTAGGCTGCAGGGATTGCCATTCCCTATTGCTGCGTGGGCCTCCGCTGCTTGCTGGAAGGAGGTAAATTGCTGGGAGGCAGATTTTTTTTCTTGTGCTAATCAAGCTATGCTGAAAACAAAAATGAAAGTAAAGCAGGCTGTTTGCTGTTTGCTGCAATGAGGCAAAACTGCTGGGAGGCAGAGGCAGATTTCTTTTTCTTGTTTTCCTCACCAAAAAAAGTAGGTGTAAAGTAAATACTCTGAAGCATTTTATACTCTGAAAAATACGGTAATTCTGGCCCCGCTTAGCTTTTTTCCAAGATTAGTCAAAATCAGCTAGGTAGGGATATAACCAGTGGTAGGCTCCAAATATTTTAACAACTGGTTCTCTGCCCTAATGACTGATTGGGTGTGTGTGGCTGGGATGTGTATCATGTGACTGAGTGTGCATGGCCAATTCTATGTCACTTATGTGGGTGGTATCTGTATGGGACAGGCAGAGTTGGGGAGGGAATCCAGGGGTCTCCAGTGGAGGCAGCAGGAGGAAAGAAAGATCCAACCTGTTTGTGTGTGTGTGTGTGTGTGTGTGTGTGTGTGTGTGAGAGAGAGAGAGAGACTGTGTCAAACTAGACTGGGAAAGCTGGCTGCGAGAGAAAGAGAAGCTAGGTAAGATTGACCCAGATGCTTCCTGGGTCCCCTCATCCCAGAAGCAACAACCTTGCAGTCTCCCGTCTCAGCTGGCCCCCTTCTTTGCACGGGATCACCCAGCAGCAGAGAAGAGGAAAGAGAGAAGGAGGCAGCGGCAGTCACTAGCATTGAGAGGAGAGTGCCACACAAAAACAGGAGAACACAGAAACTCTGCCTCCTTTCCCCTCTCAATCTCCATTTCTGGGTGATCCCATGTGAAGAAGGGGGCTAGCAGGGAGGGGAAGAGTGCGAGTTTGCTGCTTCTGGGATGAGGGGATTTGGGACACATCTGGGTCTGGCTCACCTAGCTTCTCTTCTTCTCAAAGCCAGCTTTTTGGGGCCATTTTCAGGCCTTTTTTGGGCCATCTTTGGATCAAAAGATGGACTGTTTTTTTGGCATTTTCTGCCAATTTTGGCCAGAAAAAAACAGCCTGAAATGGCCTGTTTTGGGGACATTTTTCAGGTTGGTTTTGGGGCTGATTTTGGCCAGAAAAATGGCCTGAAAACAGCCCAAAAAACAGGTGGGGGTGGGACCAGTTGTCCCAATTTGCTGGTTCTCCAAACCGTGCAGAATCGGAACAATTGGTTCGTGCGAACCAGACAGAACCGGCAGCAGCCCGCCTCTGGATATACTGTAACGTGTTTAATAAGGAAAACACCTCTCCAAATTCAACCCTGGTCATTGAATGAAGTGAGTCTACTCAGAGTGGGATTCTCAGTTCTTCCAAACATGTGGCCCCTGCTATTGAAAGATTGCATGCATTATGCAATCAAGAGGCTTGTAGGTGACTCCAAGGGTAAACCAACTTCTATTTATCTCTTTTTTCTTCTAACTGAATCATCTATTCAGAAGATTTTAAAATTGAGCGTTAATGTGGAAAAGCTAATGTCTGGCAATGCCTGTCTCCTAGGCATCACAACAGGAAGGGTTATTATTACTACTGCTCCATGTTGGGCATAATACTATGCATGCTCACTTAATAATATAATGGCCTGTTTATTGTCAGTTCTTAGTGCCTTTCTCTCCACACTTCCCCGCCTTCTCCCTACAGGCATCATTTGCTGTAGCTATAATGTAATTTTTACTTGTGAAAGTTTCAATTGCAGCTTTTAAAGGTGTTGATTTTCTGAGTTATTTATTTATTTATTTATTTTATGATCTGTGTGGAGTCCATATAAAAAACCCTGCCCAAAGTGAATTTTAATAACCCCCTCTTGGTTTCTTTCTAATCAAATGAATACTTATTAATATCAGTCTTCAGTAGGGTGATGTTGAAGGTTGGACAGAAAAGCAATTCTCTTACACCAGCTCTTTACAGTATAATTTATATCATGTCAAATCATGATAAACAACCAGAAGCATTTTTCCCACTGCTGTGTTTATTTCTAAAGTACAAGACAATATTTAGTCCTCAACAAAAGTTGAAACACTAAATAAATCATAGGATTTGTACATTTATTAAATACACATTCCTTTCGTGTAACAATTCATTTACATAGGTATTAACCCACAGGCTATTTAGTTTACATCAGGTTTACTCACTCAAGGTTTGATATTTCTGTTACTTTTTCTGGAAGAATGAAAGAGACAGAGCAAATCAGGGAGCATTTAGCTGCTGCATTGCCAATGTCTTATAGCCTCCAAAGCAACGACAACAATAAAACAACACTACTTCCCAATAGAGAGAACAAAGCAGTGAAAGGCAAGCAAATCCTAACAATTTCAACAACATTGACTAATCATGCCAAGAACTAATCTATGTCCAGCAATGGCAGAAGAGTCAAAGCATAAAACAACAGACACATCCTAGCAATTGAATTTTTAGGCAGTAACACTAGGCCTTTTAAAGATTCTGAATTATATCCAATAATTGGATAAAAATCCAATTGGTATTACTTCTAGCTACCACTTGTTTTGTCCTTAATCTTGGTAGAAGTCACATTTGTTCCCATCTTGATCTCATGAAGAATTTGTTTTAATTCCTACTCATATAAAGGTAAAGGTAAACGTTTCCCTGCACATACGTGCTATTCATTTCTGGCTCTAGGGCAGTGCTCATCTCCGTTTCTAAGCTGAAGAGACAGCACTATCTGAAGACATCTCCATGGTCATGTGGCCAGTATGACAAAACACCAAAGGTGCATGGAGCATGTAAAAAAACAAAACTGGTGCCTATTTTTCTACTTGCATTTTTTACGTGCTTTCGAACTGCTAGGTTGGCAGAAGCTGGGACAAGTAACGGGAGTTCATTCTGTTATGCGGTGCTAGGCATTTGAACTGCTGAACTGCCGACTTTCTGATATACAAGCTCAGTGTCCTAGCCATTGAGCCTCCATGTCCATTTCTACTCATATATAGTTTTGCAAATAAGAACCTCTCCAAGGATCCTCTTAATGGTTTGCATCTGAGCTTTGGATAGAAATCTGGAAACTCAGATGTAACAAAAAACAATTTATACCTCCTATTTTAGGCTCTTGGTTGTTGAAAATATACATTTCAGTAGTGATGACAAAGACACACAAGGGTGTGGGGGAGGGCACAGAAAGAAGAGAAGCTTGTGCAAAAATATAACAATGGTTTTCATCCTAGAGCTCCATGGCTGTGCCAATATGCCACACCATGCATATTGGTGTGGGATTAGCCTAAGAACATAAAAGCTTAAAATTATGATATTGGTATATGGTATCAACCTCTTTTGATAGCAGTTCCTTGTGTTTCTTCAGTATTTTACTTTTTTGGACTATTTCTCATTCTTTGGGATAAATTCTCTTGGAAGAAGGAAAAGTTCTCATTTTCTTTCAAATAAACTTACTTCCCTGAACATTCTTAGTATGGATAATGAGGAAGCACCATAAAGAAACTCATAACAGCTCAGGTCATTGGTCTTTATAGGAAGCTTCTCATTTGAAGTAAGTTGGTTTGCTCTGAGGTTAATTAACAAAATTTCCTTTCACCTTAATGAAACACTATTAAATAGGTCCTTTGGATGATATATTGTCAATCATTGAACCTGATACTAAAATCTCCATTTACATTTAAGTACATTTATTTAAATGTAAATAGAGTGTATAATATTGCCCTCCAGAATGGCACCCATGAAACATCTTTAGAATACTATCCAATGTACTATATCAAAGAAATGTAATGCAATATTTTACCTAGTAAATATTTACCAGCTCCAGAGAGAATAAAAGACTGGTTTATTTGTCACTGAAATGTATCTATCTGAAACTCCATCAAGTGTCTATACTCTATTCCTTAGCTTTCCTATATTGTAATTGAACTTAAGAATTTCCTCCACTTTCCACTTTGTCACTTATCTTTCCACTGTATAGCATTATTCCTTATACTTTCTCATAATCTTTAGTGCTGATCCATTTTTTTCTCATTTTAGCCAGCTTGGGATTCTTGCATAAATTGAAGTGATAATGTTCAGTTCCCAAAAAGTAAGGAAAAATATGACCTTGGTTTGTGTCATTATGGTTAAATTAGTTTTAAAAAATGAACATGATGTGTTACAGAATCAAAACTGTAATAGGCAAGTCATATTAAAGGCCAAATATGGGGTGTAGACAATGCCCTTATCAAAAACGTAGAGACTGACCTTATCAAATTGATTAGGATTTCCTTGTATTGCACTAAGAACCAAATCTCCATTAACTTCTGGATTTATTCAAGACTTTTTATATGGATCTGCTTAAATGAATCTCATATGAATATATTAAATATTTAATCAGTCCAAGGATTTTCTGTTCATGTGCAAACCGAAAAACAGTAGTATCATCACCCACTCATTGTAAGGAATATTGTATTAGCTTTGAATTCTACCAGATTATTTTCAGTAGAATTATATCAATTCTGTCCATTTATAATTATTTCTGTAGAAGGTTTTTCATATGGACATTATTGTTCTATAATTCTGAAAAGGAAGCACACATCATGATAATAGTTTGCAATTGATATAAAGTTCTCTGGTTTTAATTCATAATTCTCTTTCATTTTGCTCATAATTTGAGCTTTAAAGAAAACTAAAATAGATATTTTAAAGTACATTTTAAATACTGTAATCTGCTGAGAAATGTGTCATAATATAAGGAGAAATATAAAATCCAGTGGATGGCTAAATTCCAAATAGCACAGCACATTGTTTATGATATCGGGATCAGATTGGTTTAGTATGGAATTTAAAAAGATTTAATTATGAAAATACTATTAAAAGCAATTTGTAAGCTTGTGTCCCTACTGTTCATATAGTAGTGTCACATTTCCTATCTTCATAGTTATAAATCTAGCTGCCAACACTGACTGAAATAAATCTAGTTAGTGCTTTGCTATATGGCATAATAGCACGGCATAAGTGTTCAAATGCTTCCATGTCTCTCAAGATTTGTAATACTTAGTGGGTTCAGGGTCTAGGACAGTGGTTCTCAACCTTCCTAATGCCGTAACCATTTAATACAGTTCCTCATGTTGTGGTGACCCCTAACCATCATTTTTTTTTGTTGCTACTTCATAACTGTAATTTTGCTACGATTATGAATCGTAATGTAAACACCTGAAAGGCAGGTGTTTC
>JANHFM010003748.1:442919-457938 GCA_032468115.1 Grayia smithii
CTACCCGCGCGGCCGCATTCTGAACCAACTGTAGCCTCCGGGTACACCTCAAGGGCAGCCCCATGTAGAGGGAGTTAATTATTATATGATTGAAATTGTAGTTCATCCTGAAATATGTGATAATTGTCTAAATGGTCCTTAAAATAAATTATACACCTTATGCCTAGCTGCCAAAGATCATTACGGTACTAACCTGTTCATTATAACTTCTTGGCATATAGCCTTCCCTGTAATATACCACTGCTACTTCCTCCCCATCTCTGAAACAGAGAGCAAAAATGTAAGCACTTTTCTCCATTTTTAAGCCCTCCATTTCTCACACCTTCTCTCCCTCACCCCCCTCTCTCACACACCCAAACCCTGCAATACATTCCGTTAATGCAAAGTAGATTTCTATTAATTTTGAATGCTTTGATTACATTTTCAAAAACATTACAATTACTGAAATACTGTGAAATCAGCATTATCAAACAGATCTTTTATAGTTGTTCTGATAAATAAATATAATAACTGATATCCAACTTTTCAGTGAATTAGGACACAACTAGCTGTATTAAGGACTGAAACTGCTTTAATAGTAACCAGGTTGTCATTCACTTAAATCCTTGAATGAACTCTTATTTCCATCAGCACTAATTTAGCCATTCATTAGCTACTTGTTTAAAATGTATTTCACATATCCAGTTAAAAATAATTTTTGATTTATATTCTGGTGGTCATGTGAACATTTCCAAGTACCTGATACTATTTTTTAACAAATGCAACACAAATATTTTATAGTGCTCAAACATTACAGCTATATGAAAATTAAGCTCACATATGAGCTATCCATGCCCTAACAATCTTTTGTTTAATCCTTTCTATTCTATGTTACTGCAAGATTTGTAACTGGGAGGAAGAATTTTGAAATTACCATCTGTTCCTATGAGGGATACCATTAAACATTTTATCTAGCTTATAGTTACTGCTCTGTGCCAACTGCAAAAACTGCTTTCCGTGTTGAGGAAAGATCTTTGGAAGGTGAGAGACACTGCAAAGAAACCTGGCATTTTCATATTATGAAAAATGTTAGTTAAAAACAGGCTAATATGTTGCGGCAGAATTACTGCCTTGATTCAATAAAGCTTTTCTAAAATGACATTAGATAATTTTCCACCTAAAATAATTAATATATTGTATTACCTGTTAAACTAGGGTTTAACAAAATTCAGTGGCAGATCTATGGACACTACTTACATATACAATTTCTTTTCACTGTCCAAAGATGCTTTTTCAAATACATCTTTAAAATTTTTTCGGATCACCTTGATATTCCTTAGGGTGCAAGAAATAAATAGAAATTAAATAGAAACCAAGTGCTTTCAAGTAAAAAAAGGGCTTCCATTTTATGTGGAAAAGATAACATGTTTTCCTCACCTAAGTACCGATACCAAAAGACAAGATTGCTGATGAAGAATCAGAACAGCTTCTGTAAAGGTAAATCTGACCCCATTTATCTTTTAGAATTAATGGGACATAGGGGGAACATCAAAGAAAAGAAATTTGTGTTATGAGAGTGCCTCCTCATAACACAAATCTATTACCTAATCGAATAATTTATTGATTGTTAATATGCTTAATTTGATAACATATAGATATGCCTATTATTGGGTTAAGTTTCATTTGGCCTGCATTAATGAGTTTTTCCTTGGCCAGAGTTCACAATCTTTTTATTTACTTGGAAAGATTTCACATAGGATCAGGACGAGCTTGGTTGGGAAAGTGGTGGCCTGGCAACTCTAGTGGTGTGGGTTGACTCTGACATATTGATCATAACATTGTTATTTTAAGATGTAGAACACCAATATGCTTTTCTCTTAAACTTCAGAGTACTATTATTTTCTGTAGTAGGCATCCAATGTAAACTGGACTACCATAAAACAATGTTTTGGTTAAGCCCTGAGCCACAGCTGCTGAGGAGAAAGTTACATGGCCATGTGGCAGCGCTGGTTTCCCAAGGGCTACATTCAGCTACTGTATTTGATTGTGGAGGTCCTGGTAGCTGAGAAGTATCATAAAATGTCATCTCCCTTTCTTTATTAATAAAATCTATATGTTATATGCATTAGCATCACAAAGCAGACATTTTTTGTAGTTTTGAAACAAGAAAAAAAAATTAAAAACTTTGCACAGAAAAAATAAATGGCATAGTTAGCAGAAATCAAGCTTGAAAATGAAACTACTCTTTGCAATGAACTGAGAATCTTCCAAGATAGAAAACAATTAAAGTTCTGGGACTGCGTATCAATTCAACATTCCAAAATCAAGGAAGAAGATGAGAGCAAACTATGTTTGTATTTTTCACAAGAAAACGAATGGACAGCAGAGAGCTGCTACGTATAAGATGATAAGTTATTAAAATGAACATGCCTGAGATTTTGGAAGAGATGGATATTGGTTGTTGCCCTTTTTATTTATTTTTTAAAAGTTTATTACTTAGTGGCTTATTTCCCTCATTTCATAGCATAATTCCTGGAGCTACAAAAAAAAATGGTTTAGAAGTTGCATGAAGCTATGAGTTTCTCAGCCTTGTTTTAATAGTTTTAAAATTTGAACATGTATCTTCAAAACATATTTTAAGGAATCAAATATTAATGATGTAAGCTCTCATGGAATGAATTTAATAGCAGAGATTTAATAGCGGAGTATTCAGATTTCAAATATACCATTTCAATTGCAGTCCCACCTTAAATGTAAAACCGCTGT
The DNA here is from genome assembly GCA_032468115.1 of Grayia smithii. Taxonomy (NCBI): domain Eukaryota; kingdom Metazoa; phylum Chordata; class Lepidosauria; order Squamata; family Grayiidae; genus Grayia; species Grayia smithii. The sequence continues at coordinate 445,665 of JANHFM010003748.1, forward strand.
TTCAAGTACAAAAGCAGGACTGTTTGGGGAATTTAAAAAAGTGTTTCTAGATCAGAAAAAGGAATTCTGTTTCAAACTCAAAACACTTATTTCAAATTTGAAACAGTCAGCTTAAGATATTTTGCCTGGCACTACTGAATAGCATGCTGATCCTAATTATATGAGACTGTTACCTTATCCATAGTTCATTTTCTATACAACGTTGGTCAAAAATATTTCTCTGAGCCTCTTCAACCAGAAACATCACCACTGCTCTGAAATAAAAATACATTATGCAGTAATTGCATTAATTAAAGTATTATAATTTTGAAATACATTATTCAGTGTTTATTATATATTGTGTAACATCCAGAAATAGGGATTGGCAATCTGCAAGAATACAAAGGCAAAATGTGCTTCTACAAATCCAGTGCTTATGTTCCTAGGAGCAGTGCAATTTTTATGCTCTTAAAAAAAAGTAAATATAAGAAAACTGATGTAATAAAGCTGAGCTAGACATAATACATTAATTTTCCTTAAAAATAACTCATAAATACTGGGAGGTCTCATCCTCCCAGTATTATCAGCTTCATATTTCTTCTAATCCTCAACCTTCGAAATTGTTTTTGCCATCCACAAAAAGCAATCTACAAAAATAATCTCCACTTTGTACACTTATGTATACATAATCTCAATTTTTATGCAATCCTGTAGGGCAGGGGTGTCAAACTCGATTTCATTGAGGGCCGCATCAGGATTGTGTTTGACCTTGGAGAGCCAGGGTTTGTGTGTGGGCAGGGGTAGGCATGGCCATGGTGGGTGTTTGACACAGGCTCAAGATGCATTTTTTCCCCTTCTTTCTTTCCACAGTTCTTTACTATAATCATTTTCCTATCTCTTCTACCAGATATTACTGGCAAACCTTTATTACTTATTCTTCATACGCCACTAAACTTTTTATTTCTAAATTTATACCCTATTGTTTAATAGTAAATTGCTTTTCCAGGCAGAAAAGCTATATATAGTATTGTATTTTTATTATTCAACTAATAGTAAAAATACAATACAATAAATAACATGATAACTGAAGATCTAACATCAGAGGTAAATTTCCAGGATAGCAAATAGAAATGGCTGTCAATTATAGATTGTTGATTGTAGATTAAATGGACCTACAGTATGTAAGGTGTGCTGTTTTTGGCTGGCAGAGTACTTCCGGAGGCCGAGGAGGCCAAAAATGGGCCATACAGGGGCTGCATGTGGCCGCCTGGTAGGCTGTTTTGACTGGCAGAGGCACTGCAGGCCGGTCCTTTGATATTTCCAGGTCTGCCCTGTGGGCCAGATTTAAGCACCCCGTGGGCTGCATCTGGTCTGCGGGACTTGAGTTTGACACCCCTGCTCTAGGGTGTTTGGGATGGTCTCCCATTTGTCTCTTTGCTTACAATATGGTTGTCCATCTTTTACATACAATAAATACTGCATGGCCTCACTCCACTTCCTGCTTATTTCCACTGATTTTTTTGAAGCTCCAGTCATAGTCTTGTGTTACTGTTCTACTAATATTCTACTTGTTGCCTTTAGATCTTATTGCCTTCAGTCATGGTTTCAAAGATCACTACTACTACTATTCATGGATCATTAAAATGCATCCTAAATGGGGCTGCTCTTGAAGACCACATGGAGGCTATAGCTGGTCCAAAATATGGCAAAGTTGGCAATAATTAGTATGCTACAATACACCTAAAGCAGGGGACATTTACTGCTTTGCAAATTGCACTGGTTACTAGATGGCTCCCAGGTACAATTTGAGATTGCATACTATAGGACCAGGTTATTTTGAGGAGTTGCCAATTCCTTCAATTTTTTCTGCACATCTGATGAGATTAGGCAGAATGGGTGCGCTTTACGTCCCTTCAATTAAACCTAGGAAGCATGCCTGCTTTGTCACAGAGCATCACTTATTTATAAAAATAAGATGCACAGCTATGCAGGTATTTTATAGGCTGTTTATCTTACCTATCTGAGCTGTAGAGTTCCCAAGCTTTTGCAATGCCCATAGCAATTCCTTTCGATGGGTTATTGGAAAGCAATTTTGAAGCTTCCTTCGATTTCCCCAAAACATTCAGCACATGCCTATGATTGGGATAGAGAATCAGAAGCCATAAAAGATTGAGAATACACAACTGCCAGGACAAAGCTATTAGAGAGATAAAAGACCTAAACATTTTCTGAAACACATACTCTAAAAATCCTTCATGAGTAATGCACATATATACAAAACATTTTCACTTGCAAAATTAAAGCAAGCACGGAAAGATTATCATTGCCATATATTTTGTGATCAAAGCATTAATTTATTAAAGGGTGCCATTAATAAATGTCATTATAAAATACATTCTGAACTTGGCAACAGGTTTTAACAAGGAGAAAACCACAACCCATCAAAATGGCAGGGAAAGCTACAGTATATAAACAGAAAACAAATTCCTCACTCATTCACACTATTACCTAGTTGGACAATGAAACATCTGCAAACACAAAACCAACTTCAGAGCACTAAGGACTCCATAGTTAAAGAGCTATACTCTATCGTATTGAAACTGTCTTTTATAACTGAACCTTACAAACACAGCAACAATAATTCAAGGCAAAATTCAGATGAAGAATTTTGAAGAAACTCCGCTTTCTTTTTTAATAAAACAAGTAAACATAGAGAATCAATTTATGATATTGATCATTAAAAGGATTCAGAATTTTATGCAGGTGCCTTTACACTTGCAGTGGAAATATAATAAGAGAAAGGACTTCTGCCATGGTGCTTAATATACTGGATGAGCAATGAGCTGACAAGTAGGTTGTTGCATAGATGAGAAGGTAGCAGCTTTGGATTCAAGTTTTTATTTATTTATTAAATTTATATACCACCAATCTCTCTGTCAAGTGACTCTGGGCAGCTCACAATATCAAAAAGCAAGTACAAAACATTAAAACATTAAACATTTAAATACAGATTAAATAAAAAGCAAAACTCGTCCACTAACCACCTCCAGCATGGAACACCCTCTTCAGAGCCCCAGGCCAAACAGCAGAGCCAGGTTTTGAGGCTCTTTCAAGGCCAAGAAAATGGGAATGGATCTCATCTTGAGGGGCATGATGATTCAGAGGGTGGATATAGCTTACATTCTCAGATGGACCTTGACTAAGGCATTTCAACTATCCTTTTCCCATGCACTTCTGCTCTATCTGAGTCAGTCAAAATCTTAGTGATACATGATATTTTAAAATAAGAATTGAAAACTTGCTGGATGAAATCACAAAAGGTGAAGGCAAATCTTCAGCATTTTACATAGCTTTAAGCCATTCCTATTACAGAATAGAAACAGCCCTGAATAAGTACTCATAAGCAAGCAAAGCAAAGTGGAATTCAAGTCAACTTTGCTCTGCTAAAATCATACACAGTGAAAGAACGCAAATTTGCATGGCAACCTTACCTGTGTACTGTAGTGGTTCGAGATGTGAGGCCTCCAAAGCTTGCAGCAATGGTATTTATCTCTACTTGTTTTAGAGCTGGAGAACCATCTGCACCATAGTCAAACATGTAATCAGAGCGATTGATTCCTAAAACCAATGACTAAGACAGACAGAAACAGAAGTAAGACAGAAACTTGCCACTATAGCAGAAGCTATAGTGCCAAGTATTCCAAAAGGACATTTACTCTACATTATTATTCATCGAACATCAATTTGTTCATCAGTTTATTGACTGCATTGAGCACTTAACAATAATATAATCCACATGACAGCAGTTCTGGTAACTAGGTTCATGTTTCCATAGGGACTGACTGGCAAGGGATGTTTTAAAAGATAACTTTTCAACTGGTATTAGGATGAAGGTTCGGAGTTAGGTGTCCATGGGATTGGCTGATATAAATGGTTACACTGCTTTGTAAAGCACATTACAATAATCCATATGGGTGATGACTAGTGCATGAGCAACTATGACACTCTCCAAATTTTAGATCACTTTGCCACTGCTTTGACAGGAAAACTGGATCGGGTCTTGTGTCAGATTCTGGATCACATGAGATAATCCAAACCTGGCAAGGATGCCAAGAAGTTCTGACCCACATCAGACCTCCTCTCAAGAAATGCAGATTGAAATAATCAGGATAATAAGCTATTTATCATTTGCTGAAGACTTAGATTAGTCTCTGATTCAGCATGTATGTATGTATGTTAGTTTTATTGTAAATATTTAGGGTAAATAGTAGTCTTAGAATTATATAGGATAACCTGTTTCAATAACTTAATGGTTCAGATGATCCTCAGTTAACAACCACTTGTTCAGTGACCAAACTTATGACAGTGCTGAATGAATGTTACTTATGATTAGTCCTAGCCATCACAGTACTCCTGTGGTCACTAGACTGCATTTTGGAACCTTCCCTGCTGACATCTCACAAGCAAAGTCATTGGGGAAGTCGGTAGGAAATCAGAAGTTGCAGTCTTATGAGGTCCTCATTTAATTGTCTGTGATTCACTTAATGCTAATTGGGAACCGTCAGAACTGCAATCACTATGTGGCATAGTTATATAAGGTCATGCTTTATGACTGCATAACTTTGCAGCAGGAATTACTATTGTTAAGCAAGGACTACCGGCCTTCTGTTACGATAGGGATTCCGTGACAAGATAACATTTAGGATACTTTCCCCTAGAATTAGGGTTAGGTTTCTTTTTGCTTTACACTTAATTTAATGTGAAGGTTACTTTTTGAGTGAATATTTACCATTAGTAGAAGCATTACACAGTTATGGTTTAGGAAGTGCTTACTAGTAAAAAAATTAGGTTAAAATTCTGTATTGGCAGGGGTATGAGAAATTAGGGTCACAGTTAGGGATTTTTGACAACTTGATTTCATTTTCATGTGAGGATAAGTTTTAGATTGATTTACTGAACTCGTGTCAGAACTCTGAGGCACTTCCAGGTGGAAAGGATTAGCCAGTGACATTACCATTACCTGGGCAGTGCCCAGTTGAGCATGTTCTCAGCAGGAACTGGCATGAAGGAAGGGGGTTTGCTAACTCCAATCCAAAATCCTAACCATGCAAGCCACCATACTCCAGGCTGATTTATGCAAAATGGTAATGTTAGGTTTATGTTACATGAGGACTACCTTTCAAGGTACTTGGTAGGGCAAAAAAAATAGATAAACTGCCAGTAGGGCAGTAACCTAGGGTTAGGCTTCCTTGAAGTTCAAGATTGTATTTAATAAATGGCTAGAACATTCATTTATTCCGCATATTTATGTAGCTGCTCATTTCACAATAAACTGTGGGTGGCATTGGGATAATAATGAGTCTTCATTATTATTGATATTTTTAAGTTTAATGCTATAAGGATGATGTATTAGAAATAAATCAGCAGCTTTAGCAGCTTTTATAAAATACCTGAGCAATTCCTTCATCCAAAACCTGGGTGTAAATTTTAAACAGTTGAGCTGTAAAGTCATCCACTTTAAGGATACTAGGAAGAAGTAGAAAACAGAGATCATATGTAGAATTCAGACTTACTGTAAAAATACAAGAACCACTTTAAAAAAGACAACATTCAAACTTTCAGTTCCCTAGAATTCTTCACAAGTTAAGGAATTATAAAAATACAAGGGACAGAGAAATCCAAATATTAGACCAAATATTTTAGAGAGTTGTTTATTCCTTCATACCTTTTTCTAATATATTTGTGGAGCAAAGTTGCTCATTATATAAAATATCTTAGCAGGAAAAGATCTTGAAGGAACCTACATTTTTAAAGAATTTATACCATGTTAGGAAAATAATATTTATTACTAGGAAGATTTTTTTTCCTCAGTTTTTCCTCAGTTTACTGCACAATACAGCTGTTATTTATCTTAAAAATCTAGTTCTTCATATTTCTGATGCTATTTGGACCTCCAGCAACAATTTATGTGCAAAAAAAAATCCTCTCAAAATTTATACATGAATTTTTAGCAAACACATATTGCCTGGGAATTCATCTTATGTATTTCCAACTGCCTGTAACCTTAAAAATCACAAGACCATTCAGATGACAAAGTATAGTAGTCTTGGAATCTATAATATATATAGTGCTTTAACATAACAGAACATGAAATGGGATGCTGGTTGGTATTATTTATTTAGAAATACATTCATAACATGTTTCCTTAGTTTTCCAGTCATTTGCAAACAATTAGACAAATATCACTGGAATAAAATAGGCATAGAGAATAGCCTGATATGAACAATGAGGAAGAATGTATGAATGTTCCTTCCACATTCCACTAAATCAATTTTAATATAAGTTGTCCTCACTTAATGACCATAGTTAATTGGGACCACAACTGAGTTGTTAAGCAAGTCATTAAGTGAAGCATCACGTGACTGTGTCTGACTTATGAGATCAGTTCCACTGCAGTTGTTAAGCAATTCAGCTGCAATCATTAAAACTTATATCATGTGATCATGACTTGCAACTTAGTGCTGACTTCACTGATTTTGCTTGTCAGAAATTGGCTGTGAAGCTCGCAAATGGTAAATACTTACCGGTTTAAAAGCACCTGAATCACAATCACATGACCAAGGGGCACTGCATCAGTTATAAATTCAAGGACCATATGTAAAGCTACTTTTTCAGCACTCGTAAATTTGAAAAGTCACTGTACAGGGAAGTTGTTAACTGAGGATTACCCATCCAGCAACTATGAAAATTGCAACTGAATTTTTTTTTTTTCTTAATATGCAATAGGCAGATATACCTGGCAAGAGTGCACTCTAGGAATTCTGTATCCTGGCTAACTTTATCCACTAGTAGGTTAAAATCTTGTTGAATGGAATAGGCTTGTTCAAGCAGACTTTTTGATACTGGAGAGGGGAACAGTGTAAAAGGTGCAAAATTCACAACCTGTTAAAACAAGGAAAAGCAATGGATATGCTGATTTTGAACCCTTTGAACAAATAATGAAATGAAGCTCTTTCAAATTTTGAGAGCATACTGGAAGTATGTATTACAGCAGAATTATTTTGACAGCATTATGTACTTTCAGAAGCTGAGCTTTAATGGAAAGAAGTATTCCATAAATAATGTAGCTACAAAGGAAAGGCAAATGGGAGCAAATAAAAAAAACAAAACTTTCCATGTATGTTGTGTCACTTTGGTCTGCTTGCTCGCATTGGATCTACATGCTGCCAGGTTTGTTAATGGTGCCATACATGAAAAAAATTATCACATGGAAACAAATTACTGAGAACTTTGCTTTACATGCAGATAATTGTCAGCTATCTTCACTCAACAGTATATGAGTGAATTTATCTACCCATTAAGGTTTGAAAGTATATAAAATGATAGCGGAAAATGAGCAGTACATATAACAAATATAAAATAGATACATTTTCTATTGAACAAACATGTAAAAATCAATCCAGGAATAAAAGACATACAGTTAATAAAGTTGTAGGGGGTATAGCTATAGTTAAATAACTGCTGAGTAATACTACAATATTGCTATACAATAACATAAGTACTTGTTTTAAGATCTGTCAAGTAGGTATATGGTGCTACAAAGATTTTGCAACATGAATGCTAGCTTTGAACTTACATCAGAAGCATTAGGTTCATCTTTAGTCCTCATTAGAACACCTTCAAGTAGTGCTACGTCTATTGCAATGGGAGCCACATATTGAATGAGCTGCACATTTTGCAAAATATCTTTCCAAAGCGTAGTCATCATAAAGACTGAAAAAGATACAATAAAAATTTAAAAATATTATTGTATACAGACACACATCACTAAGATGATGTGCAGAAGAAAAATAAGATTCAATATCCATTAAAAATACCATACTGCAATAAATTAAAAAATCCAGGGTGAAATCATGTAATATTAAATTGTATAACACATTTAAAAAGTTCAGAAGCTCAATATTTAACAATTCAAAAAGTTAGCAAAAGGCAGATTGGAACATAATCAAATGTTAAAGATTGGTTTAAAATTTGCACAATGTGTTGGAATGAATTTCTGTAAGTTTGAACCATCACCAAGAAGTTGATCTTATTCATAGATATAATTATGTAAATTAGTCCTAAAAACACCATCTATCTAATATATACCTGTAATATATAGATCACACAAAAATATAGTGGTATTTTATCCAGTAGAATCTAAAGTCTTTTAGTGAACTTCATTTTTAGTGACCAAAGACATGAGCGTATATATCTAACTGTTAGATCCAAGATATAAGTTCACAAAGAGTTAAGAGACTGATTAAATCTGATTATTTTTTACTGAAGTAAATATAAAAACAAATGAATTACAAAATTTATGGGTAGCATAGATAGCAATTTCCCTTCCAATTACACACAGGCACATTACACACACAGGGGAAATATTGTTTTACAGAAATATTATTATTATTATTATTGGGATTTATATGCCGCCCTTCTCCCAAAGGACTTGGGGCGGCTCCCAAAGGTTAAAACAACAACAAACAATTCTTAATTTAAATTTAAAATAGCAATTAAAAACAATTAAAAACAATTAAAATATTAAAAACCCCATCAAGTCAGCCAATTTGTTGGACTAGCCATGTCTTCAGGTCGCGACGGAAGGAGCAGAGGTCAGGGGCCATCTGGAGCTCAGTGGGCAACCCATTCCAGAGGGTCAGTGCGCCCACCGAGAATGCCCTCGCTCTGGGAGCCACTAGCCGACATTGTCTGGCCGACAGCATCCTGACGAGGGCAGCCCTATGTGAGCGCATATATACTGAATGATTCCTAAATACATAGTTATGAAGCACCTCAAAATGAAATAGTCTTGTCGATAAAATCAGATTTTTATGACCACTAGACAACAGAATGAGTGGAATACACTACTGAAGTATCATTATATTCTGTCCATCCCCAGAGCTTTCCTCTTTGTTAGTATAGATTTCACATAGTCATCAATTTATGCTGCCTTTTGTAACAGTGTCTGTGTCTATGTAACCTGCGTCTGAGCTCCAACAATACATTTTTTTCATGTCTTTCTATGTGTGAGATACAGAAATATCCTATTAACAATCATGCTAGAAATATGCACTAACTGAATATCTTTTTTATTAGAGGAATTCCCCAATTTCTTATTATTTTTAGTGTAATAACAAAGTTCATCTGGCAGTTATACCTCTGGGCAAAGCAGTAATCCATTAACAATAATTATGATGCATATCTCCATGAGCCAAGAAGTACAATAATTAATCCCTATAGCTATGGATTTTGACAACTTATGTCAGAACAGCAATTACAATCTTTTAAACATTATGCAGAAACCCAGGCTAATGAAAGTAGTTTGTTCAAAGGAAACGTTAATGTAATAATGAAAATAATGTAACCAAACTTGGTAATATTAATCATGAGTTACTTTAGAAAGAATTTAAATTATTTACTTGAACAAGTATAAACAACTTTGTTTTATCAGGTTCAGTAAAGTACCTATTGTAACTTGCAACCTTCTGCCTTATTGGAAGAAATCTGGATAGCTATACACATTGCAATAATTCATTTTCATTCTGTTACAAAGCAAGTGTGAAAAATATACAAGACCAATTCCATTTATTAACATAATATCAAATATCTATGACTGAAACCATGGAAGAAAAAAAACCCAATTGTTTCTGAAACACACTAGTATTGTTTTAACAGCAATTAAATGAAAGGAGGGGTGGAAAATCTCAACTGTCGGTAAGCAAATGCTGAATCATCTCTATGGCCTGTCTTTAGTTAATAAGTGTTTTTAATCACTCTTTTTTCCCTCAATTTCTGTAAACGCCTGTGGACGTGAAGTGCCTTCTTTCTCATCATAAAATAAATGGACAGTTCTGTTATAGTAGTTTTTAAGAATCTAAAGCAGTGTTCCTCAACCTTGGCCACTGGAAGATGTGTGGACTTCAGCTCCCAGAATTCCCCAGCCAGCTCTGCCATTTATTTTATGTCCATTTATTTTATGATGAGCTCTGCTGGCTTGGGAATTCTGGGAGTTGAAGTCCACACATTTCCAGTGGCCAAGGTTGAGAAACACTGTTTTAGATGATGAACCAACAACTTCTTTAAGGAAATAGTGACAAAAGCCTTCAGGAATACACAAAGGACTAGGTTTTATCTCCAGAGTAATAAAACTTGTGACTAATTAAGGTTAAAACAATTCCTTCCCTCCAGAATACAGCAAAGAGAAGCAGATATAGTTGTTTCATGTTGTACATTTTCTTGCCCTTTATACAGATCTGGGATACAAAAATTGAAATTATCCAGTAAATGGTAGCAAGGAATTAAATTAATTAATTAATTTATTTATTTATTTATTTATTTATTTATTTATTTATTTATTTATTTATTTGATGTCTTCCTAATGCTTATTGTAATTAGAGATTTTCAGATCCAGACATACAGCAGTTGAAAAATGGGACAAACTTTACACTATAGGTAGGGATGGGTGAATGTATTTACTGTTTTACCTTGAAACTTCCTTTGACATTTTTAGAAATTTGCCTTATCAAAAATCCCCAAATTTCTATTTATATTCACATTTAAATAGTCAGCCTGAGAATATAAAGAATCTGTATGTACATTTTGAAAAAGAATTTAGACCAATAAAATAATTGATGTGAAATTACGTTAATATTTCTGCAGAAGTTATGTGAAATAGGACATTTATTTTTGAGTTACATTTTTATTATAGTCCTTTAAGGAAATGAGATGCAATTCCATCATTATGACAATTCTATGAAACAGATTAGATCCAAGGATATTCTATGAATTTTATGTCTGAAAATAAATTTAAAACTATCTGTCCATATTCCATCAGTCAGTTTCTAACCTAACTTTATACCTATTACACACCCAAAGGGGATTACAATAAATAATAAAATGGACAGTCTTTACACTACTTGCTTTATTTTTCAGGATTTTCTTGTTAGAATCGTTCTTAGACAGAAATTTCCCATAGGTGTGCCCAAAATTTAATATATTTCCAGTTCTTAGTTTAACTTCCACTTCGTTAAGGCTGTTAATTCAACAATAGTAGTGGTCTTTGGAAGGTTGGTATAGGAACTACTTGTGCCTTTAAAGATCTTATTATTGAAATTGGGATAAGGTGAGGATGGGAATACTTACTGAAATATCAGTGAACAAAGCTTCTATTAAAGGCACAGTGGTCGGGACCACCAAGTAAAAGGTTTAAGTAACCCTAAGTGTTGTCTTTCAATTAACACAGCAGGGAATTTTCAATAGTGGAAGTTGGATGCTTACACTGAGCATTCATAATCCTTATTAAGATACCAAAATGTACACTATATATGTTGACATCCTGTTCCAACAGTTCTATCATGCCCCCAGGTATAATTTGTGCATATATTGTTGTTGTTCTCTGGTTCCAACTAGTGGCCAGGGCCAAATACCAATCTGTATTGCTTGGAATACAGCTTGATCTTTAAGGGTCATCTACCCATAAACCCCCACTCCCAAAATAACTGCATCCTGGGAAGCCAGACTACATTTCCTTCAGCATTCAGAAAAACAAAAACAAAACAGAAGCACCAGGAAGAATCCATCCTAATCCATGGCACATGTTCATCTGAGGACAAAAATCTACATCCCATACATACACCATCGCTGGTAAGATTTAGCTTTATCTGTATTTATTCATTGTTATGCTTACTAGCAGCTGAACACTGCTTATTTTCTATGTGAGTTCTTATTGTATGTATTTCTATTTTTTCCCAGTTTCACCGATTCTGTTCCTTTAATAAAGCATCCAGATCTACACACATGGTCAATTTTATTGGAAGATAGGTGGATTTAGCAGTATGTCAAGCCACACACAGAGTAACATGTAGTGAGAACAGAACAATTCCATGAAATTTCATATTCTTTTGAAAAGCAGCCTTTCATTGAGATGCATCAGTAAAACTAAGGACCACTTGTTACATTCAATTTTCAATGCATAGTGAAGTTCCTGCAAAACAATGCCTCATTTTAAAATATTTACATAAGGAGGATATATCTATTTCTATCATTCTGTATCTTGGCTCACATATCTGAATTTTCAGATGCTATTTTTAGTTATCATTTTCCTGCAATATCTCCCAGAATTTTGTGTATCATTAATTATTTTAGGAAAGATAAATTTATTCTCCGTCATGGTTGGCGACATCATCCAGGCATGGGTGGTGCTCTTTCTTCAGCTTAGGGACTGAGCCTGTCAATTTCAGAATTTAAGCTCCGC